>JAXQQM020086994.1:0-30507 GCA_034641835.2 Pinus albicaulis | reverse complement strand
TGTGTAATGTTCCAAATATGGAATTTCCTGCTACATCGGGAATATCTTAAGATATTCCAAAATTCCTTCTATAGAAAGACCACAAGTCCATTCCAGAGATTTATTGTTGGGGCATTTACCGGATATGTCACCTTCACAAGGAAGTGTGAGATCCAGAAGCTATCTGGCCCTTCACAGACTCTGTCTATGGATATGCAATATTTCCACTTCGAGAATTTTTGCTACAAGGTCCTTGAGGACGCTGTATAAGGAAGCCTCTGCAAAAATAAGTCAAAACACTACTGGGATGCCCTAGAAAACATCTAATACAACTCCCTTGAAGAAAATTATCTCAAAGAAATAACTCTATATGGGTTATACAGATCTCCCAAATCTAGGTCTCTAAAACAATGCTCAATGAAAGAGCTTACAGCAATATATGAACATAACCATTAAAATCTACAAATCTGAATACACCATAAGAGGGAAATGTATGCATCCAACATTATATGATTATATCAGCAATAATATACAAGAAATAGTTGAGGGAAAAGCCACTCAAGCTTTGAGAACCAACCTCCAATGAATAAATAACAAAGTACCAAAGTTGTTGCAACTCCACAAAATGACGGAGAGCAGTGACTGCACTATCTCTATGAAGGTATGAGCTACTGAATATACATGAAATAAAAATATGGCTGTAGGATACAAATAAATAGCCCAATAACAAAGAGATGGGCTGAAATACAGGATTTCTATCCAATCTATGAAAGATTACTAGAAATGCCGGAGAAAACCAAAATGTGACAACTGAGTTTTCACTGCAACTGATACAAAATAAGAATGAGGCTGAGGATGATCTGAAATATGATTTCCCTCCTCTTATCATGTCTCCAATACAAATGGTTGATCCCTTTGTCTCAAAATCATCCTCCTGATGAGCTCATGAACCCCTCTCTCAGTGCCTCCTCTAGAATAATGCAGTTTCCTCCATGGACTACGTAGTGGGAGATGATGGAATTTTGGCCAAGTGCCAAAGATACGAAATGAAGCCCAAGAATCCTCCTTGCATCTCCTCCAATGAATAGATCACTCCTCCACTGAAGAAAACTAGACAAGAGAGACTCCATGAGTTCCTCTCTTCCTGCACCCAGCAACACAACGTCCTCTCTGCTGCAGAGCTAACGCTGTAGAAGATGAATGCAGCTGTGGCCAATGCCAGATTGAGTAAAATCAGCTCAATCCTCATCCTTCCTTGAGGATGCGATAGGGATTCTCGACCGGGAACACCCTAGTGTCCGAGGGCACCATCACCCTGCTAAACATCCCAGGGATGCAAGCCTTTGCAGATCCAAATCTGAAACTCCAAAACATAATCCAAATGGGCTTCCCTCTCCTCCTTATAAATAAAGGAACCTTTTCTCCATCATGGTCCCACCAATTAGGTTTTCCACCCTCACATGAGTGTCTTCCCTCCAAAACTGCGCATCTTCTCTAGGAAGCCTCTCCTCCTTGGACAGCGCTGTTGAATTTAGTCAAAGATGACTAAACCAAGTGAGTTGGGTTCCATTCACACCGTTAGGTGTTTATTTCAGCTACTTTATCTCCTCCTTTTCACATGAGGAGTGTTATTTATTCATCTAAAGTGGGCTAAGTTGTCTCCTTACCCATTTTATTAATCAAAAATAAAATGTGCAACTATAATGTTCCATTTTAGCTTGAGGCTAAAATTGGGAACATTATAGTCCTCCCCTCCCACATGTTGCTTGCCCTCAAGAAACTGCATAGAGAGAACAAAATTTCTCCCCCTTCTTCTCTTATTGCCTCCTCATCAATGATCTCCACCACTGCTCAAACATGCTGCAATAAATCTGTCCTCCAATGCTCTCTCCCAAGTATGCAAGCTAACAACAATGATCCTCATGGAAAGATAGAAGGTGTAGTGGAATCCTTCTTGCGGTGCTAAGGCCTCCTTAAGGTAGGAGTGATGATATTCATGGAAAAATTTTCTCCCAATGATGATCCTCTCATCCATGCTATCATCCAAATGAAAATCTCACCCCTGATTTATGCAATGTGTTGGGGCTGAATGGAGAGTTGTTTTGGTTTCCCATGATGGCCCTCTCTCCATTTGTGGTGTGCATGGGGCTGCCTCTATCCTTTGGCTGAAATGGTATGGCCTCCAAGAATGGACCAAGTTACCCCATCAAGAAATCCAGCCATGAAATGCCTCCTCAAATCCTCCAAGTGGTCCCTTCCACAAGAAGAGCAAGTAGCAATGTGGCATTCATGGTATGCGCATGGTGTCTCCTGCAAAATGAAGCATGTATAATAGGGAGAATCATGCTCCCAATGGGCTGTACATACAATACTCTCCAAATAATTCTCCTCATGGGTGTACAACATCAAAAATACAAGGATCAATACACAATAAAATCAAATTTTCAAATGACAACCGGAGAGTGGTTCAAAGTTCCACACATGGAACCTGCGCAGTGCCTCCTTGGCCTGCCCCAAAATCAAAAGCAACAAGTGCTGTACTAGCCACTTTTTTGCTGCCACAACATCTCCTCATAAGATGAAAACATGAAATCACAATTTGGTGCCAATGGTGCACACCAAGAAGCATGTGGCTTCCCCCACAAACCATCATAAGAATAGCCAAAATCAAGGCTACAAGTAGCTGCAAGTACATTATACCAAGTGCAAGAAGGGATGACCCTCCTCGAGACAATAGGTTGCTCATGTGAAGTAAAGAGGTACAAAATGGGAAATGATACCTTCTCTACCATGTACTTGAGACCTTGAGCTAAAATGGCTCATCTGAATGCTCTCCCTCTCCTCCAATGAGCAAGGGAATGGTTGTGCCAACCTCTCCAAAATCATCTGGGCTATGCATCTGTCCATATGCTGATGAAGATCATGATGAATTCCCTCCCAAGTGAACTCCTCTATCAAGGCAAAGTATGCATCCAAGTGCATAGCTAGGAAGTCCTTATGTGCTGCATGCAATAATTTCTAAAGTTTCTCCTTAAGGCTAGAAACTCCATGTTAGAAGATCCTCGCCATAACACTAGATGCATCTGCACATCAACCATGTATCTGTCATCTCCCTCCTGGTCATCAAGAATCATGCATGCAGTAAGATTCTGGGAACACTCAACCAAAAAATGAGTCCTCCAACCGGGATCAATCCTCCACATAGACAGTGTTGGTTTTCTGCAATATTGTGCTCGCTCATGCTACTGCCTGCTACTTTGACATCCCCCATGCCAAATTCATCCTCCAAGTTGCTGCCATACCCATCATGCAGCTACTCATGCTTTAATAGAAATGATGCTCTCTGAAAATGAGCCTCCCATGAGAGACTATCACCTCCAAAGAATCTCCCGATCTTGGCTAATGTAAGCATGAGTGGCCACCATCTAATCCAATTCATGAAAGAGTCCTTCCTCAAAGGAAGTATCCTCTCTCTCACCAAATCTATGGAGCAGTCATCCTGCATCATGAAGATGCTATCCTCCATCCATGTAGCAACTCTATCTCAGCAGAGGAACGATGAGATTGGGTGGTACCGAAATGAGAGAGTGTATCCCTCCTCCTCGCTTGCCCCCCAAACTCTTTGCTAGCCGTGATGGATTCCTCCAATGTCTCCACCTCTCCCAATCCAAGAGTGGTGAATCAAAATGACATGATGCCTCTCTGCATCATCATCGATCATATGTGGCTCATACAAACAGATAGGAAGGGACCATAGGGATAAATGAAAGGTCCCTCTCAATCTACGCAAGGTTTTTCCCAGTACTGAATAGATAAGGGAGAATGCTCATCATCCCTTCATGCTGATCCTTTTGCTCTTCTTTCTCCATCTCATAATCCCCAGCAGATGCTACATATGGCTCCAGAGTTGTGTCTTGGTACCCACATGTAAAAATATTTGGAACTCCTTTCAAAGACACAAGGGCTCCTCTATTGGAAGCACTGGCTCCCCTTTCACCTCCATGTGGTGATGGATCTCCTCCTTATGTGACAACGCTGTTGGTTCTTTCCAATGTATGCAAAGTGTTTGCATTTATGACACAATGAGTTTCACCAAGTTTTTCCATCAAACCCTTAGTGAATGCATCATATGTTTTTGCATTTGCATGTCAATGAAAAATGGAACCTTCAAACCAAAAATCATGAGCCATACCTTGAGTTGCAGCGCTACTCCTCCCATGGCCTCATTTTCTTCCTCTAATCCTTTGCAGTGCAAGTGAACAAAGGACTGCGCCGTGGATCTGCATGTGTGGCTGAATGCCCACACCCTTCATGAAAAATAGCTAGGATTTTTCTCATCAACAAACCCTCTCAGAAAATCTTCCCACTTTTCCCTTTCATCAAGATTTCCAATGATTCCTTCAATGGTCTAGAAAAGAAGAAGCGAGACCTCCTCTTCTGTCATTCCTTTTCCCTTGTTTCCTCTGAAAATATCCTCTCCTTGGAGAGAAGCTCCTCTTGCTGATGGCATTAAATCTTGTGCACAGGCTGAGCCAAGATTGATGCTCTGATACCACTATAATGTTCCAAATCTGGAATTTTCTGCTCCATCGGGAATATCTTAGGATATTCCAAAATTCCTTCTATAGAAAGACCACAAGTCCATTCCACAGATTGAATGTTGGGGAATTTACAGGATATGTCTCATTCCAAAGAAGGGAGAGATCCTGAGGCTAGCTGGCCCTTCACAAACTCTGTCTATGGATATGCAATATTCCACCTCGGGAATTTCTGCTACAAGGTCCTTGAGGACGCTGTATAAGGAATTTTCTGCAAAAATAAGACAAAACACCATTGGGATGCCCTAGAAAATATCTAATACAAATCCATTTCAAAAAATGAGCTCAAAGAAATAAATCTAGATGGGTTATTCAGATCTCCCCAATCTAGGTATCTAAAACAATGCTCAATGAGAGAGCTTACAACAATATATGAACATAAAAATGAACTCTGCAACTCTGAGTACATCATAAGAGGGAAATGCTACAGCCATCATTATATTATGATATATCAGCAATAAAATACAACAAATATCATGAGGAATGAACCCCTTTTGCAATAGGAATCAACCTCCCATTATTACACCCTGAAATACAAATGTTGCTTCAACTACACAAAATGCCGAAGGACCATGCCTGCACAGTAATTAAGAGAGTAGAAGCTTCTGAATGTGTAAAAAATGATAATGATGCTGAAGGATACAAAGAAATAGCCCAATAACATAGATATGGGCTGAAATACAATATTTCTAGCCAATCTAGGAGAGATTGCTAGAAATGCCAGAGAATACAAAATGTGACAACTGAGTTGTCACTGCAACTGATAAAAAATAAGAATGAGGCTGTGGCTGATCTGAAGTATGATTTCCCTCCTCTGATAATGTCTCCAAGCAAAAGGGCCGATCCCTTTGACTCAAAAACACTCCTCCTTTGAAGCTCTAGAACCCCTCTCTCACTGCCTCCTCTAATATAACATAATTTCCTCCATGTAATGCACAGTGGGAGATGATGGAATGTTGGCAACTTGGCCTCATGCCAAAGATCTGAAATAAAGCCCGAGAATCCTCCTTGGAGCTCCTCCAATGAATATACCACTCCTCAACTGAAGAAAACAAACAAGAATGACTCCATGAGTTCCTCCTTTGCTGCCCCCAACAACACAATGTCCTCTCTGTTGCAGAGCTAATGTTGTATATGATGGTAGTAGCTGTGGCCAATGCATGATTGAGGAATATGCAGCTCAATCCTCATCCTTCCTTGAGGAAGAGGTAGGTATTCCCGACCGGGAAAACCCTAGTGCCTGAGGGCACCATCACCCTGCTAAACAGCCCGGGGATGCAAGCCTTTGCAGACCCAAGTCTAAACTCCAAAAAACATGATGGAAATGGGTTGCCATCTCCTTTTTTTAAAGAAAGGGAACTCTTCTCCACCATGGTCCCACCAATTAGGGTTTCCACCCTCATGTGAGTGTCTTCCAAAATTGCACAACCTTTTCTCTAGGCTCTCCTCCCCGCAGCTTGTTGACTTAGTCAAAGATGACTAATCCAAGTGAGCTGGGTTCCATTCACACCCTTAGGTGTTTATTTCAGCTGCTTATTTGTCCTCCTTTCACACAAGGAGTGTTATTTCTTCATCTAAAAGGGGCTATTGTGTCTCCTTCCCCATTTTATTAAACAAAAATAAAATATGCAACTATAATGTTCTATTAGAGCTTGAGGCTAAAAATTGGGAACATTACATGATGATTGCCATATTCTCCTCATATGTTTCCTCTTTTGCCTTGCATTGACAACTTATTGTACTGATATGATGCTTGAGTATGGTAGATGACATGGTAATTACGTTTTTTTTTGCATTAAGCTGACATTCCTGTGATGAGTGGCACACAATCGTGAAGGTTATATTGGAATTCTTTGGTACTATGGTTCAACGTTGTTTGACATATGTTGCAATATATATCAGAATGTATTCGTCAAACATCTTCATTAAAATAATCAACATATTTGCAGTTATCCTTAGTATGGCCCTCAATTTTACAATTAGTACACCATAGATTATTTGTTTGAAATGATAATGCTAGTAATGAATTTTGTAGTTGCTCAATTTTTTCTTCAAGATTATTATCTATCGATGGATTAATTGATTGTCCTTCGTCATTTGTTTCAATTCATTTAGTCAGTTTGAGGGCTTCTTCATAGTTCTTAACTTCCATGCATCCTCAAAGGTCCATGAATCTTTTGAAGTAATCCAACAACATACCATTAGACTAGTATATTTTCATCAATAACATATGTGATTTTCCTTAACAAATATTTAAAGAAAATTCATATTCAAATACCATCTCATTAGGCCACTGCTTGATTTTATTTAACTTTTGAGTTGCTAAGTGTTTCACATATTATGCCTTGAAGAAGGTAAAAAACTAGTTTTGATTTTGTTTGATTTTTGGTAAAATTCATAAACCAAGTGAGTTTTCATTTCCTCAGGGCTACTACACACTGGGTCCTTTATTTGTCTTCATCTATAATATCATTTTTACTCTAAAAAGTTTTTCAGACAAACCAACACTTATTTGGATCTTCATCTCCCTCATAGATGGGTATATGGTTTAGCCCTATTTTATTTTTGGAGGTTTAACTTTTTCAATTGTTTTTTGATCAATCGATTAGTAGATGTTGATAGTTTTGATGATTGTTTGATTATTTGAAGATGTGATACTTTCTTGTTTTCCATTTCGAACTTCAACTCGAGGGTTCCAATATGTCGTGGGTTTGACATGCTTTCTCTATATACTTGATAAATCGACTCATTCTTGGTTGTGATGATTCCATGTTTAGAATTGTATTTTTGTTTTTGTTTTTGACAGATAATAATTGAGGCCGGGGGGGTACGTTCATGAGATCCTTAATATAGAGAAGTATATCTTCATTTTATTTATTTATTATCCAAGTTTGATTTACCATAGGGATTTCGTTTTCTAATTGATCACTTAAATTTTTTTGACAATCTCTTTTATACTATAGTGTATATGGTTTTGAATAAATGTGAAGTATTTGCTCTAGGAATTCCCTTATGGAGGGACTTTTGATTGATGCAACTAGGGAATGGGGTATCACAGGACTAGAGTTGTCGACCTTCATTTTCTTTACTTTCCTTCCAGGACTTACTTGGATACTATTACTTCTTATATAATGGGCAGTGCATCACCTCTCAACTGTTGATGTGAAGCATGAGAAAAGTCTCATGCATCTTCGATCTTACATTCACGTATTTGAGCTTTCATTTTTTGAAATTGGTCCCTTGTCTCTTCCTGTCACTTTTGTCTTTTGTTCTGTGTTATTTTCTAAATATCGTCGGCTTCTTATATTATTGAACATTGTCTAAATTTTTCCATTGAATTCTTTCTCTTTGTTGTTTCTTTGCAGTCGACCTCCTCCCTTACATCTTCAATGTTTATGACTTCTTTGATACTTTTCCATTTTTAATTCTTCTCTTTTTTCTTTTTCTTTCTTTATTTCACAAAAATCATTACCCCCCCCCCTCCCCATGCTATCATGACTTACTGTCGGGTGACGAGGGGAAATTGAGCAACCATGTTTATTTTCTTAAAAATGAGTCGCATGCTTCTTTCATATCCTTACATTTTGTCGAGAAACTTTTTCTAGTTAATATATCTTTGATGACACTTGGTCTTTATCAAATTTTGTAGAAATGTTGGTATTCAACAATATGTCCAACACCTTTATCAAGGAGGAACTTATGGAACAAGGTGGGAATCGTACATAAATTTTTTTTTATGAAGATTGTAAAAAAAAAACCTTACTTTACTATGCTCCATAAAAATTCTCTCTTCAATTGCTTAATATAAAAAATTAATTATTTTATTAAAAAATATATATATTTTAAATATAGAATTAATTATTATTATTATTATAAGTTAATTTTAAATATATCTTAATTTTGAAAATAATATAAAAAGTGAAGAAAGTTTTTTATTTTATAAATTTGATTACGCCCATTTATAATAAATCTCAAATCAAATTTATATTAATCAATTGTCTAAAATAAAATAAAATAATTAATTAAATTTATCGTAATTAATTATCTAAAATAAATAAATAAATAAGAGAAGATTCTTTACTATTCATTTAAAATTAAAAGAAAAAAACAATTATTCATATTAATGATTAAAGATTTTTACTCTACTCTCTCCTGGTAATAAATCCCGAATCGAATTAAATTTATATTAATTATCTAAAATAAATAAAAAGGGAAAGAATATTCCTTACAATTTATTTAAAGAAAAAGAAAAACAATTATCCTTATTTAATGATTAAATTAGGTGCCTATTAGTTTTTCTGTCTATTTTATTTTATTTTTATTTTATTTGGAAAATAACAAGACAAACTTTATTACATTAAGGGAGAATAAATTCACAGAAGACGGGGTCTCGAAAAATATACGCAACTAAAAAAAGAAAATTATATTCTCTTCATTTCTTTGTCCGAAAAAAATGAAAGCAGGAAACACAAAGCGTGTCCCGGTAAGAGAATGATGGCTTGAAGGGTTGCCGGATGGAAGTAGTATTAAGGTAGTTTCGGTTTCGGGTGACAATGAAAAATGTTGAGGTCGCCGTGCAAAACACTTTGTAGGTGGATGCAGAGTCTGAGGCTCACAGATCTTACGAAATCATCCATTCCCGTCTCCGTCCCTGCGATTTTCGCGAGGGGATGAGCGGTTTACAGTTCTGAATGTTTGGAAGATCTCTTGCAACTGAAGATACCGAGGATAGCCGACAATGGTTAATCTGTACCAAGAGTAAAGATGGTCAGTACTTATCTCTGAATGTAGGTTGCAGGTGATTAAAGTCAAAGTAGGAAGCATATTTCAGGGGAACAAGTTTTCCTGTGGTATTTGTTTTCAGGTTCTAGGTGTGTGTTTCCTTGTGTAATCTTGACTCCATGCATATACTTCAACTTTCTTGATATTTTTGTTTTCGAGTTATAAAGGGATTCTCCCTTGAGTTTGAGGTTGGGTTTCAAGGTTCTAATTCCTGCTGTGCCGGAAAGGTCTAGGTTTCGGCTCTCATATGTGACAACTGAGTTTCCTCCTTAGAATCGTCATCTGGCCATGTCAAACTGTAGCTTGCAGATATGCCACAGATAGTGGACTTGTTATGGATGTGTCTGATGTTGCTGCTGTGAAGTGTAAGCTCTGGTTTTCTGAGCTGGATTTCTGGTGATTTCCAATGGCGAGTGTTTCCTTACCGGAATCATAAGGATGTGTCTGCTGCTGTTGCTGTGAAGTGTTGCCTCTGGTTTTCTGAGCGGGATTTTTGGTGAATTCCGGTGGCAAGTGTTTCCTTACCGGAATCATCGGTGGAAAAATTTCAAAAGTTTTCCGGCGGAAGGCATTAGTTACATCCCCAGAAATATTAATGAAGTAATATTTCCATGTCCTTTTTTTGATCTCGCACAGATACAGAAAAGAAATTTCTTAAATGACGTCCGGAACTGGAGTAATATTCTGGAATTAGATAGACCGTGGCGTCATCTAATCCTTTCCTTTCTCATACGGGCAGATCATCTACATTTATGGCATTATTCTCCATATGTCGCACTTCATTGATTATTGCTGTTTTGAGATCTGAAACGGCTATGTAATCAATTCAATAGTCTTCTCCCTTGCGTATACAGTGTTTTCGCCTGTACGTTGGGTTCCTTCTCTTAATTGCGCATCGGTGTGAGAAGTAGCGGTGTATTAAATCTCTCACCTTCCTTCATGAATTGTTCTATCTTCGACTACCGGGATATCTGTCAGGCCTGATACATTTCTTCACGGATGCTCTGCAAAGGTCATCCCACAATATCTGCTGTTTTAGGAGTTCTCCTTAACAGTCCGTCCAACTCCGTTCTGACAATAGTCGACTGCTGGTCCAACAATTTTCATATGCGGGATTTGGTTTCAAAATATCTGCGCTCTTCTTTCGACACGTCCGACATATAGCCATGACGAGTGCCACGGGGGTTGATGCACAATCAGCGCAATTGGATTTCGAGCTGGATGCTTCCATTATTGCTCAATCCATCATCGCGCCTCCAGGTTTTCAAGCGGTTCAACAAGACAAACCTGTTGGAAGGAATTTGAATGGGCCCAATGGTGGGTTGACTCGCAGAGGCAGACACAAGTTGAAAAAGGCTCGATTGGCATGCTTCAAGCCTGCTGTGGACATCAATGAAGTGGTGCTGGAACATGACGATCTATGCGGACGAGTCATTAGTTTGCAAAAGCGAGCACTCATTGGGCGCTGGATGTATGCTGATGGTCATGTGTTTGATATGTTGGAATGGGTTAAGAATGTTTGGACTCCAATTGTGGGATATGCTCCGGAGGTCAGTGTGCTCCTTAATAATTGGTATAGTATTCATTTTATGAATGAAAAAGATGTTGCCTTGATTGTTAACAAGACATGGGTACGTGGAAAGAGTTTCCTGCAACTTCTGCCCTGGTACCTCGGTTTTAATCCAATATTGGAGGCTCCAAAGAATAGGTTAGTGCGGGTAAAGCTCCCGGGCCTTCTGTTGGAATTCTGGTGGACAAAGCATTAAGGGCCATTGGAAACTCCATTGGATGCACGAAATACATCGACCCAAGTATTCTGGGTGCCACTGACAAACACATTGCCTGGATATTAGTCGAAATGGTCTTCTCTGTCGGTCTGCCTGCGGATGTTGATCTCATCTAGGGCACAAGGAGACATAGGCAAAGGGTGGATTATTGGGGTATTCCTTTCCGCTACCTGGTTTGTCACGACACTAGACATTTGAAGGGCCACTGCCCTCGGCTGCATTGGAGGCCTCGTAGGGGTAATCAAAGATCAGATGGTGCTAATGGTGAGTTGACTCCTAAGGATCATCGAAATGTCCTCCCATCAGGTAATTCTTCTCTTGCGGATTCTGTTATTGATTTGGCAGCTAATATTAATGCACAATTTGCGGAGTTAACTCCACCAGACAAGGAGCTGATGGCTCCTACTTTTTCTAAAAACAACAATGTTTTTTCTCCCCCGGTGAATTCCGGTTCGCCCATGCAATTAGAATCCGAAGTAAACCTTGGATCGACAATCATGAGGATGGATAAAATGCCGCATGCCTCTACTGCTCTTGATGACCACCATCAAACTTGTCCCATCCCTACGCCATTATATACCTCCCCTTCAATGCCGCCCCTAGAAAACGCATCTCCTCTTCCTTCTCCTCCCTCTCCACTTAATACCGAAAAGGTGAACTTGCCGGACTCACCTAAAGTCTCTTCTGCTATAGCTGACCACCATCAAACATGCCCCACAACGGCTTCTTTATATACACCCCCATCCCCTTCCTACCCTCCTCCCTCCCCACATAATATTGCGAATGAGATCTCTTTGGAATCACCTATAAATACTTTTGGATGTGATGTCGAATCCCTTTTAAACAACCCGAACCTTGACTTGGCTGCCCTCACTATTTTTGAGAATATCCCTAGGAATCTTGATATTGTCATCTCGCCGGCTTCGGGTTGCAATATCACGGTGAGGAAGAAAATGAAGTCTGCATCCAGACACTTCAGAGGGAGGCCGAAAAAAAAATCTCTCTTCCGGGATGAACTTCTTGACCTCCGGGAGGTCCCTATTCTTTCAGCTGATGATCCCAGGGTGGATAGAGCTTGTGACCCCCCTCGGGTCTCCAAATGATTCTCGCCCTCTTTTTCCGATCATGTGGCATGGGCAAATAGTTATTTGCAGATGGCTTTATATGATTCTATCAGGTGATTTATGGCTCATCTATATGCCCCTATTCATATGCTGCTACAGTAATGCCGTGAGACGTTTTGGCTTATCGAAGAAGTGGTTCTTGTTGTCGCGAATGTTGTGGGTTCATATCTTTAGATTTGTCTGATCCTCCACCTCTGCGATTTGGTGGATATGGGTTCACTTCTACGGTGTGGGATTGTCCCCATGATATGTATATGTTTCTCTTTTCTCTCCATGCTACATTTCCATGTGGCATTTGGAGGATTTTTAAGACATTATCATTGACTCCTTGCTGGATTATGAGTCTCATGTGATGGGTATGCTTTGCCAGATCACAATATTTTTGGTTTTAGGAGCAATGTTGCATAATTTGGAAGTGATTACTCCCTTCACTTCTTATTTTGTATTATGTACTGTTTTTATTTCCATAATATAAAACAACGTTTTTTTCTTTCCTCGAAAAAATAAACTTTGAATTATTGCGTGCAGGTGACAATCTAAATAGTTTACAAATCGTTGAGAGGCTTTTAAGCCATCTAATCAATATCAATGACTTAGTTTTAAAAATCTTAAAATAATCAGGTGGAAAAGACTATAACTTTTATTAACATAAAATTATTAAACTGATATAGACTGAGTTCTTCGAAAAAATTTAAGGTTTTGTAAGGTTTTGAGTTGTCCTTCGTTATATCCTTATTTGCGTAATATTAAACTTATATATTTTTTTAAATAATAAATAAATAAATAAATAGATAATGTAGATTTTTGAAATTTTTAATTCAAAAATAAAATATATAATATATTTACTATTTTAATTTTAGAAAAAAAAAAAATCATAAAACTCATATAGTTACATCAAAAATATTAAAATCAGATTTCAAATTAAAAAGTTATGTTATTAGTAACATTTTCATTTTTTTGGATTGAAGTTGCAATTTTCTATAATAATGATTTTAAAATCTCATAATATTGTTAGTTGTAATAACATTAAAATCACTCTATAATCAATATCATCAAAACTAAAATTTTAAAACTAACTCTTAAATCAAGAAATGTTGTTATCAATAACATTCAATATTTTTAAATTATGGTTTAAAAAAATCTATATTATTAGAAACAAAGTCATAAAATAAATCTATATCATTACAAACAAGTCATAAAATAAATTATAAATTATAAAGTGTGGGCTCCTTTGAGATTAATTTATCACTCTAAAAACCAAACAATATATAGTACTATATGTTAATATCAACCTATAATTAAAAAATCCTAAGTTACTTGTAGTTAAAAAATCCTAAGTTCCTTTCAAAAAATTTATGTATTTACTAGTTAAAAAAATCACATAAATTGTATCAGAATATATACAAAGTTTTTTAATAAAAGTATTGTCATATTATCCATAGTGAAATCAAATTAGGTAAGAAATTATATTATTGATAATCAAAACATAAAAATAACCCATAGCTTTGTGGATTCAACACCATGTGCAAGTTTCAATACTCTTTTGGAGTTACCATACAAACATCATATTATTCGAAAATAATTAATGTATGATTAGATTATCCAAACTCCTAAGAAACCTCTATGTGTACATTATCTTTAAACAAACAATTGGATGAAGATAAACAACCCATATACTTTTCTATTATTAACGAGTGCACTAGATGAGTCTTCATGTTTGTCCAACATTTGAGATGTGCAAATCCTTTTAGATTTACAACTAAAAGAATAGAAAAAATGTCTACAAGCATATAACCAAGACCTATCATATCTAAACTCTTCTATAAAATAATAAACCGACAAAGGATATCTAACTAATGACATATAGGAGATGAAAACATTAAGTGGTAAAAGCCTTGGTTCAGAAAACATCCACATAAGCATGTATTCTATTATTCGAAACTCTCCCAGTTATAATAGTTAGTGAATGCACAATTATGGAGTTCATATGAGACGCATACAATTTTCAAGGGTAACAAAAGAACAGAACAATTGAGTCTCCTTCAACTCTAATATATATATTAGAAGGATGAGAGAGATATCACATGATGAATGTGGGGTATACTCCCTCTATAAATTAGTGAGTCAAAGAAGAATAATATGTCCAATAGTCTAATAATATCACTTTGAGTATGTAAAGTACCTTATGATAATAACACACATTACAAATATAAATTCCACTAGAGAAACATTAAAACACACTCTTACATTCCCTCTTAGAGTTGAATGGAGAGCTATAACACATTTGGAGGAAAAAACCATTGTGATTAACATTCCCCATTGAAAAAAACTTATTGCATCCCCCAATAAGTTGTGAACATGAAATTCAACTTCATCTCTATCATGAATGTCATAAAGATATTAGTAGCTTGTTTTTTATGTGGAAATAATCCAAATTAATAGCATTATATGCAACTAGGTCCTCAATGTAAAGGGTATCAAGGTTAATATGTTTGGGTTTGAAGCGATAGCTTGGATTATATGCATGTTGAATAACATTTTGATTGTCACATCTCAAATCAATAGGTGAATTTTGTTGAGTTCACAAAACACTATTTTGTTTTTTGAAAATTTGAAATTATTGGTTTCCACTTTTCTTTCAAATACATTAATATTCTCATTTAGCTCTTCTTTTCATAGATGGCATATTTTCTCCCTTTTATATATAATTACTATATATTATATATTATCCCTTGATTTATAAATATATATATATATATATATATATATAAACCTCTTATTGAAATATTTATTAATAATTCTTTATTATTTACCTCGCCCCATCCTATTATAATATGTTTAATCATTTTATTAAATTATTAAATTCAAATTCTTCTATATTATTCATTAACCTTTTTAATAATATTTCTTAAAAACTTAAAAAATTTAATAACTAATTAACTAACTAAGTCAAATAACGACTAGTTTTTAACAATTATCTCCACACAATGATGCATCATCACTATTTATTCTATTAGATTGATTTATTTCTTCACCTTTTCCTAAGGATGAACCACATTAGATGGTTCAAAACATCGACCAAATCCTAATGATGTGATTATTCTGAAATACATTTATCTATATAATAAAACTACTTTCTCAACTTGTATTTTCATCTTATCTCCCTAAGGTTTTGCTCAAATTTTGAGTGGAAGTGCTTTTTGGATGAAAATTTTAATTCTTCATCCAAGGAGTACCCATGTTGCATGCTTTCGATGGACCCTGCTACATGAAAAATGAGAAATACATGAAAAACATGATTGTAATCACGTATTTCATGTATTTCTCAGTTTTCATGTAGCAAGGTCCATTGAAAGCATGCAACATGGGTCCTCCTTGGATGAGGAATCAAATTATACATCCAATGAGTGTTTTCGGTCGAAATTTGAGTAAACACATTGGGAGATAAGTTGAAAAAATATTTTTTTTTCTTTTTCCCTCTAAAATTTAATGATGTAATTTAATATTATTTTATTATTTCCATTGTTATTTTATAATTTCCTTATGAGACCCATTTTAGACCTCAAAATTACCCTAATGATCACATATTACAAGAAAAATAAAAATAAAATCAAATAGAAATTAAATTTAAAAAACAAAATTGATACTATCTCATAAACCACTGATAATCCTACCAAAGGTTTTGTTTTCATAAATGCAATGAAGTGTCAAACCTATTCAAACACTAACACTGAAAGATAGTTTTTGAAGTTGTTGATAATTTATTGTGGATGAGCGAGAAGGCACATTGGGCCAAGTTTTTTTGAACACCAAATGAATGTTCTTAGAGTATCCTTGTTGGAGGTTATTTTGTGGGTTTTTATGCATCTATCACTTGAGCCTCGATAAGCACAACATAATGCATCCTTGATTGAGATGAAGGAATATTCTTAAAAAGTGATTTTATGGGTTTATGAAAATGTACCAAAAATGACGAGGAATTTAAAACCTTGATGCACATTTATGTTGAGTGCCAATAAAGTACGTCGAAGAGGAAAATTTTCAAAAAGTGTTGAAATGAATAAAAACGAAATCTTTTGAACACTAATGATGGATTGGTTATTAATAATTAATTTAATAGTTGGACTTATCATTTAATATTGAAGGTTCATATAATATGAATGAAATGATCAAGATTTGACTCCTCTATGTGCCTAGAGTCAATCCTTAGCCTTTAAATTCAAACTTTAACAATCAATTCCCTCACTTTGTTGTACCTCGTGAACAATTTACCGTGAATTCTCATATATTCTTTGTAATTACTTTGTTTCTTTTCTTATCAACTGTCAGAGGTGTAATTTTCATTTAGACATTGATTTTCTATATCTGTATCTCTATTACTAGGTTTCAATGGGCTTCATTTTGATTTATTATGTGCATAGTATCACCAATAAAAGAAATTTATATGCTAATTATGTTGTTGGATAGTGTTAGTATAGGTATAATGCTATCGAGGAGCCCTTTGTTAAACAATCCCATAAAATGTTGAAGGGGAAAATAGAGTGGCCAAGGTCCTAGAATTGGATACATCAAATATATCTAAAAGGCCAAAGGTGAGAAAGACTATGGTATTCAAATATTAGTCAATGATAGCACATCGAGGATGTATCTAGAAGCATATTAGTATGTGAATTTATTCATTGAGCTAAATATTCAAATGGAAGGGGATTGGTCCACTTGTCACAAATATTAGGAGAAGATAAATCAAGTGATGATTGATCTTTGATTGCCATCTTTCAAGTCACTAGAACGTTTTATCGATTCAAACAACTTGATATGTTGGGTGTTTCTAGCAATAATTTCAAATGCAATTAAGATTATTATTTATATATGAATGAATAAGTTTTAGTAAATGACTATCAATATCAATACTTAAGATGTTGTAGAATTATTTCTATGCATATTATAGTAAATTTCAATTCTTTCTATTGTTAGTTATATTTTCCAAAATATTACTTGATTTGAAAGACTTAAATACAGTTATTTTTTCAAGTGTTTATAGTCTCAGATAGTTTTCATTTACTACATTCTTAATAGATATAGGGTTAAGATGGATTTAGGCTGGTTTTAATGTATGCATTCATTAATAAAAATTTATTGAAAATATAATTATTCTGATCATTTCAAATATGATAAATATGTCTAAGATTAATCTATTCATTTTTAATTTTTAATTTGCTCAATTACCTTATTTTGCTGAGATGATAGAGGTTTCTAATCACTTTAATGATGAAAATGATGGAATAAATTTTTTGAATGCAAAACAAAAATGCAAAATTGTTGAATGATAGAAAATGTGAATAATAAGAATGTACAGAGTTTATTTCCATATCCCTAGCATTGATTTTAGTTATTTTATTGACGTTTCAGACCATTACGTGTGGCTCACCATTATGATGAATGAATGATATGAAATTATGATACGGAAAAAAACTCTCCACATAATAAAACCAAGGAGTGTTGCAAATTCTAAGGGCTCTTAAACTTGAATTATCAACCTGGGGTTCACACAAAATTAGAGGCGAAAATTCTATATGCATAGTAGGTTAGGTTATACTCATGTCACCCTCATTCATGAAATTAGATCAAGGTGTTTAGAGACCATTTCTCCAACTAAATATAGTGAAAATTTCTTATGAAAGCATAATTGAACCTGATTTTAACTATAAAGGTGAAAATCTCATTCATTCAAATGTAAGTGCTAATTGGCATTGCATGAAAGAGAAAGGGCTAATCTACTTACAAAAGTTAAGCTACTCTACTTTGCACATTTAATCAAATCAGTAACATACTTGCATGTATCATTGGTATACTTTACACTTTCTTGCAAATAAGGAATCTAACTTTTAACATGCTTATGAATGCAAACATTAATTACAACTATGTTTTTCATTAAGGAAAGGAGGAGGTTATGTAGAAATTATACAATATGCATGTATATCTTGGATTCACCCGATCTAACAATGTACAAAAGTTAAATACTGAATCGATTCTACAAATATTTTTCAGAATTAAAAACGCAATCGCTAATCACATGAACATGAAGAAAGATCAATCACACACAACACAGATAATTTCCCGAGGAAAGCTTACAACTAAAAACCCCATTATCTTCTATTGCATATTAATCATGGATCATGAAAAAATTACATACAAAACTCTTCTCACAAGAGCCCTCCAGTACTCAGCTAATTGTCTCACACTATCATATGCAAAACTCGATCGTCATACAGCTAATTTCAAGATATTGGTGTTAGAGGAATTGAAGAGAATAAGCAGAGATTATGAAATTGATGTTGTCACTCCTAAGAGAGCCTCCAAACCATGGAACATTTCATCACCAACAGGGGTAGAGGAATTTGATGAGGGGAATAGATCATCTCCTCCAAAACCAATGATCATGGAGGTAGAGCCTTTGCAGAAGATTTATACACCTAAAAAAACACCTGCAAAACAGAAGCCAACAATTAGCAAACAAAGTAGCAAGAGAGTTACTAGGAGCCAAACAGTGGCCAAAGGAAACTTGAAGGACATCTTGCATGTAATTGATATTGAAGAAACTCCCATTTTCCAAGCTGAAGATGTTGAAGATGGAGGAAGAAAGCTAAAGAAAGGGTAAAGAGAAAATTAGTCAAAAATCATAAATTGAAACCCTTAAAGAGCAGCTAAAGGTGGCAGGGGATGAGATATCAGTTTTGAAGAAAGAGGCAAAGAAGCACAAAGTTCAAAAGGTTCAATTTGAAAAAATGAAGGAAATATGGGAATAATAGGTCATAAGTGTTTCAAAGACCTTGGACAATACAAAAAAGTTGATTAAATGGACTCAGCCACTAAGAGGAGAGGTAAAACACATCAGAAAGATGAACCTGCAGTTGCAATCCAAGAACAAGGAATTAAAGGAAAAAGTGAAGGATCTAGAAGAGCAATTGGATCTAATTCATGTGGAGTTGGAAACGAAAGGATTGAAAGTGACAGTGGTTGAGGAGCCCATTGGTTAACTGATTGTAAATGAGGAGGAAACACCACAAGAGTGATAAGGTAAGCTGGAATATGCCTTAAGAGGTTCATTACATGCAGAGAACCCAAATATTTCAGTCGAAGGTCATTTTTTGAAGATAATGAAGAAAGGAGCTATTTCTGGTTTTTTGCAACTTTTAGTAGCGTACCCCAGGCTTGAAGCCAGAAATACGCTACGAAAAAACTTGTAGGTGTCTTTTTGCATTTAAAGGAAGTTTTTGCATGTTTTAAGGAGAGGGATCCATGATGGTAAGGTGTCATGACATCATAAAGAGGATGGAACAACAAAGAAGTGATGAAGATTGATAAAAAATCATTTTTTCTAATGTTAACAAAACTCGCTACGAAACTGTCATGTTTTCGTAGCAAGCAATTGTTAAAGGATTTTGAGAATTTTAAGAGCAGTTTTTTCCAGCTGGAGACCTCCAGCATGTCAGAGGACCTCATTAGAAGATATTTATGATTCAAAGGGAGTTCCATGGAGACATGTCATCAATCAAAACAAAGTTGAAGATGAAGGCCACCCATTCCTAAAAAACAGGGATATGCTCCATAGATCTAGGGATGCTTTAAATATGTAAAGTGGCGGTGAATTTGGTCATGTGTCCTTCAATCATGTGATATTAATTGTATAATCATCATGAAACTATTTCATAGATAGGATAGAGGGATGTAATAAATAGGAAATAGAGTCCTATTAGGAGTTGGTTTCTTTAAAAGGTAATTATCAGTTTTCTGTTGTAACTTATTGATTTCAGTTATGAAAGTTATCATAGGAGAACTCAAGAATCTAGCTACCAGGCAGATCATCCTTATTGTAAATAATGTCTATTTATAGACAAAACATCAAAGGCGCAAAGGGTTGGAGAACATTTGCATCGAATTTTTGCTTGTATGCTTGTATGTTTTGAGCATTATTAGTAATACAAAGTGACATTCTTCTTTGTAAACCTGGGATTCTCATGATGTTTTTTTATATCTTATTGATCTTTATCTTATGTTTTATAACTTGCAGTAGATTTCATCTCTAATTACTCATAATTCATAATATTATGCTCTGACTTTCTTTAGTGGTGAAATGAATGTGTTTTCCTATGTTGTGTGTGTGAGTAGCCTTTGTTAAAAACCTCTATGTGCCTCGGCTTCCATGTGAAGAAACACTGTCACATAAAATACTAATTTTTGACTCCATAAGCCCAATGGTAGCAAGCCTGCATCTTTTCAACTTGCAATCATTCAAAATAAGTTAAAATTTCTATAGAGTTAGCCATCTAGTACTATCATTATTCAAAATAATAAACCCCCTTGAGAGAGCCCTCTCAAACTGAAGGGGCGAATCTTCAGTCAGAAGTGGTTTGAAACAATTACACTGAGTTGTTTGATGAGTAGCCAATCAAGTTCAATTTGGTGATAACACTTGCCTGCCTTGACTGCGCAAGTATCATGGGCACTCCAATGGGTGTTTGTCTGCATGTGTGTAAGGAGATAATCCTACAACTAATAGTCAACCTCCATTTCACCTAGAACTCAACTGCGTCTCCACTGGATTTGACATGCATGCAACTAATAATATTAAATCCTCAGTTGCATGTGAGATCACTGGTTGTGAATCATTTAATATTTAATTCACTAGATCTCTCACTAGTGTATCTTCAGTTGCAACTATCACAAATGAGTTTAAATCACTTAACCAAGTTAAAATATTTACAACTTGCACCAAATCATGTACCACTGCACTTCGAACTCTATTACAACTAGATTTTCTATGCATGCCTCACCAACAACCTCTAACTCAAAATCCACTAGCTAACTGAATTTATCACTTTCAGTTAACTGATTCAAGTCCAAATTGAGAATAGATTACAGTTTAATGCCCATCTTAATTAAGGGATAATAAAAATAGACATGCACCCAAAAATAGCATTGTGGGCCCCACCCTGGTCTGGGTTCTTAATGCAACCAGGTGATGAATGCAAACAGGTGCTTAATGCACTAGGCGTGGGTGTCAAATCATCTTGTTGAATCTCAATAGGTTGGATGGGTCTAAGAGCTTCTCTTAATCATCAAATCACAAGTTGTGGGTCATTATTCATCTTAACTAGGCTAAGGTCGAAGTGTGGGGTGAAACAGGTTGAGGAAAATTGTGCTACAAGCCTACTACATGAGGTGCTACAAGAGGTCCTGTATTGCTATAGGAGGCCTTGTTTTGCTACAGGAGGGGTTCCAAGAGCCTTTCAGGGGTAGATATGGTGTCTTTAGGGCACAAGAATATGGATGAAGGTAGGAGGAAGAAAATGAAGTTTGGGGGATCCCCCTAGCCAAGTCTATGACCTCTTGGAGATCTATCTTGCACCATGGTTGATGCTCACATTGTCCTCTATTATCCTTAATAGAATGATTGTGGAAACAGAGTTTGGGAGCAATGTGAGGGGTATAGGGAGTAGATGGAAAGGTGCAAGTGGAAATGGAAAGTAGTTCCCACCCTTGCAGATCAAGATAACCCTGCATCTACCCAAATACATGCATCAAAAGATCAATAACATAGTAAGATAAACTATCATGGAAGAGATGAGTTGAATTTGACTAAAATATGTTCTATTACAAAACACTACTTTGATCACTCAAATAACACCTAAGTTGCAGATAATAAACATGCAAAAGGATTACAATTAACATCTATCTATTTCCAAGAAATCATAAACAAATGTTTTTTGACTAAGACTGTAAATCTTTCCAACCACTCTTCCCACAAGAAAGGTGATAGGGAAACCTGCAATCACAATTTTTTATAGCTTAACATCTAATACAACAAGATAAAGGCATGAAATGCTTTGAAATAAAAACAAGAAAGAAATACAGAGGATGGACTAAAGCCTCTGGGTTGGGCCCAATCCAAAGGGTTCAACCCTATAAAACTAGCTCAAATGCATATCAATGGAAAAATTCTCATTAGCAGAAAATAATAGTCTCATACATCATATGAAAGTTGAAACAACAATGTCAGACTCTAGGCTCAGTAGCTACTCTCATTTGAAACAAAGCTTTGTATCCTAATGAGACTTTCAACTGGTTTATTTATAGAACAAGGTAGTTGATAGCATCTCCCTTGAAAATAGGAGTGATTCCATCCTTGATCTCGAGAATTGTAGATCTTGTCCTCCTTGAGCTTCACATTCAATTAGAGTTACTTAGTTTTCAGTGGATTCAAGCTTGTGAGTGAGTATTCTATGACCTCAAACTGAGCTAGAGAGTTAAGGAGGTGGACAAGCCCCCCTATAATATATTTTGGTTGTATCCATCAATCCCATGCATATTAAATGCCTCAAAAAGTCCTCTTTTTCTTGAAATTTAATCACATTAGGCCACACACTATGAAAACTACCTTTTACTCTTCTTAATAATCATATTATGATAAAAAAATGTGAATTAATGTGAGAAAAGTGTAACAAACCTAGTGAAAAATCCATGTAAAAGTTAATAAATGTAATATAAGTTCAAGGTCATGGGACACATATTCCAAGCTGAATGTTGGGCAAAAAATCCTAGTGTGGGTGTTCATATGGTTTATTATGGCTAGGGAAATTGGCAAAGGAAATGGCTAAGGCTTTGGAAAGGCAAAGAGGCATTATTAGCATTTTATTTACGAAAATAAAGGAAAATAGGAGAAAAGGGAGGTAAAAGGCCAAAAGTTGCATGTGAGGAGGAAAAAGAAGGAAAATAATGAAAAAATGAAGAAAATAGAGGGCTCATTGATAAAAAGGCTTATGATGATCAATTGGTAATCTTTAATTAGTTCTATGGTGGATCTCTCTTTTATTCTCTCTTTCATACTCTTGGACACTTAGAGATTTCTTGGAGCACTCTTGGAGGAGTTTGGTGCACTTGGAATTTTGGAGAAAGAAGGCAAAGGAAGAGCAGGAAATCACAAGAGGAAATCAGGATGAGCAGCTACAACAGGTTTTTCTTACAGGTACTGAGTTGCATGTATGATTTCCTCACTAGTTGTAGTACGCATGGCATATGCATGTGGTTATTGGTTTATGATCTTTCATTGGCATTGAGGATTGCATGGTTTATAAGGCGATCTTCCAAGTATATTCCTATTTGACTCGAACATGGTCATATCCACTCTTTAATTCAAACTTGGTGCAGTATTTTTCTTGCTGCAACTGATCCAATAGATCATCTATCCTAGGTAGGGGGTACTTGTTCTTGAGTGTGATTTTGTTAAATTCCTTGTAATATATATAGATTTTCCAACTCTTTTCCTTCTTTAACATAGTGATGGTGGGCTACCCACATGGTTATTTACTCATTCAAATGACACCCTCTTCCAATCACTGTTGCAATTGTTTCTTCACCTAACACTTGCTTATATAATAGATTGTTTGTACAACATAATGTTTGGCAATGGGTAGTCCGGAAATAGTTGGGTCTCGTGCTCCACTTCTCTCTTAGGTGGTAACCCTTTAGGATCTTGAAAGACATCTGTATATGTCTATAGAAACTCTTATACTTATCGTTTCTATTTATTAGTACACTTCTCCAGTGATTCCTTCCCTCTTATTGAATCTTCTACAAACTGATTTTCTCATAAAAACAATATAACATACTTCTTGTTGGAACTAATAAATTTCTTGGCTTGGCTGCACTTACCAGTGAAATTTTCGACTTGCCTTTATGTGCATTGACAGTGAACAATTTTCCATCCTCAACGAGTTGATACTAGTGGGCTCTCCATAAGAATATTGCATCTCACATTTACATGTAGGGACTTCTAAACACGACTCCACATACATTAAGGGGAACCACATCTAGTTATACTTCATCAATAAAATCAACACTCATGGTAAATCTAATTTTGCATTGTTTTTTATCTTCAGCCACGTGGGCTTCATTGGGGGAGAAATACCATATCATGTGTGTTCATATTTGGGGGTATATATTGAGGAATAAAATGACATAATATATTGAGCATATAATAGTGGGTAAAGTGTTTTTATATTGGAAGGTATAAACCATGGAGCTCAAATTTAATGAAAAAATATAAAGGAGTATAAAAAATATTAGTAAAAAAATAGATCCTTACAATATCTACTGAAAGTAGGGGTTTTTTAAATTGGGAAGATGTATTGGATTTATATTGGTAGGGGTTAAATAATGTGATTTTTAGAGGTATTTTCCAATATGTATGCAAATTAAGGGTATTTTTTCATATTCCATGGATGCATGTGATATTTCAAAGGTTCATTGAGTGAAGCCCCCGTGCCTTAAACTCTACATCCTTATTTACCCATCCCTGTGGATATGGGATTGGATGATCATGAACTTCCAATCCAAATTTCTTAACCAACTTTGTTGCAATGAGATTCACTTGCGTTCTTGAGTCAAACAGAGCATCAATATTGGGCTTCTTGATATGTATCTTTATATGGAAGATTTTGGTCATTTCTTTCTCTTCCTATTGCTAAAGTCTGCTTAAATTCACCTCCTTCTTCACTTGTGTATAGACGGTATTATCATCCACGTCCAAGTTTCTTTTAACTTGGTTGCTTGAATCAGTGGCCATGAAATTATTCTTATTATTATCATTTTTTTTCTTCTTCTTTAGATTAAGCTTTATATGAAACTTCCAACACTTCTCCTTTGTATGGCCATCAATTTTGTAGTTATTGCAGCGATCACTAAGATCTTTGTACTTGTGTGTTGTAGCTGCCATTTTTTTAATATTCCCCCCCTTTTTTATTCTTCTTCCCCTCCTTAGAAGTGTCTTGTTTCTCATTATTCTTCAATACACTTGATTGCACTATCTTCAGGCCTATGTTCTCCAAGTATTGTTCTTGTACAAAAGCCTCATCTACTAATGTTGGCGTGAACAACATCAATTTCTTTGGAATATGGTGGTGTATCCCCCCCAAATACTTGAAGAGTAAATATGGGTTCTTTGGGGAGATACCCGACATTATGGCCATATTTTTGAACTTTGTGGTGTACTCCTACACGTTTTTCCCTAGTATTTTCCCAAATTAGTGCCACTGGATCCAGTGGTATTATACATAATCATTAGGGTAAAACTATGAATTAATGGGGGTTTTGAATTCCTACCACTTTGTCACAAGAGGCTATCTCTCCAACCTTAGGGTATTTCTGTGAATTTCTCACCAAGTTAGGGCATGGCCCTCTAGTTTCAGTCACACAATTGAAATATTGCGGTCTTCCTCAATTTAATGGACACTGAAATATACTTCTAGTTGCTGCAACCAGTGATTTAGCTTCAAAGCGTCAATCTCATCATCGTATGACTTGATATAGACCATTGATTCCATTTTAAACATGGGTTGTGATTGATTCATGACAATTGAACTCAGTTAATCTTTTACAGGTTCTTTCTTTGGTTGGTTTGCTATTTATTCCTAATCCCCTAACCCCCCTTCTAATTTTTCCTCAGCATTTGAACCTCCTTCTTCCATGAATATCTCAAGCTTATTGCTTAGGTCCTCCATTAGGAGATTTACATTATTATTTATATTTCTGACTTGTTGTTCATGAAAATATCTCCTCTATAGGATCACGAGGGTTATTCACAAATTATTGGCCATGATTAAGGTTTTAAGACTTTTTTCCCAGTCGATCTAGATCCCCTGCAAATATCCACAATATACCAAAAGAAACTTGCTTTGATACCAATATGGTCCATAAACTTCCATGGATATTCCACTCGATAGTTTGTCACAATAGATCTGATAAGATTATATTTAAAATATGAAATTATACATTTACAATTTTATTATATTTCTAGATCTAAAATTATGTAGAAATAGAGAATAGAGAAATAAAATCTCACACACACATTTGACACAAGATATGAATTGGGAAACCCTTTTGGGAGAAAAACCAATTTGGGAGGTGAGGTTGCTTTTTTATCTATCTTTTAACTGAAATATGGCTATGAGTAAAAAGAAGTATGACATGTGGTCATTGAGCTATTATAGTGAACAAATCCTCTATGTGTTCTCTATATCCTATCCCTATCGGTAATTTTTTCTCATCTATGGGTCAAATGCACTCGAAAGATGGAAACCCTTTTCCTCCTAGTGGCCCAGTTATAACACAACCTTGTAGCTTACTAGTGGTTAGGTTTAGCTACCTCAATTCTTAACCAAAGTTACAATATAGACTCTTCTAGAGTATTTTATATCATAATCACATGGCTATCCCCTTTTCCATGAATAGCAGGTGTTGATGTGGCATCCTCTCGAATTATGGTGGTGAAATCATCAAGGTTAAATTATGAGTGGCATAAATTTCACATATAGACTCTAATCGAAGTGATTATTTCATTTTTGGAAAGGTATTGATGTGTAGAATAGGAAAATAAAATGTGGATATAAATCATAAAGCTTTAGCCCCAAAAAACATAACTTGGTGCCTCAAAACGCTCTTGGAAGGCTTCAAACCCAAATTTTCCAAACTGGGTCCCACTGGTAAAATTGGTCCAAAGAGTCGATTCCTCCATTTTTTTCACTCTAAAATCATCGATATGGATGAAAAAAAATATAATGATCCAATCCATATTAGGTTTGAAAAATATAAAACCATTGTTTGCTTCTTTTGAAAATGGTTAAAAATGAAATAAAATCTCCAATTCCTTTTTATTTCAATCATGTATGGGCTCTACAAAGAGGATTATATCAAGATGATCAAATCATCTTGGAATCCTCTCATCCCTCGTCACTCGGAATTTTAAGTTTTAGTTTAAAAAAATATTAAACTTGTAAAGAAAAAATCTCATGTTTTGGCTAAGGACTATCAATCTAAGGTTGAAGAAAAAAATAAGGTTTTGAAAAGTTGTATAAGTGATATATATGCCTTGAATTATGCATGTCTATTCGATGCTAAAACCATAAACAACCTTTAAGGGATGGAATTATAGAAAAATGAACTCATGGATAAAGAAGAGGAAACTTGGCGATTGAAAAGTAGGGAAATATGGATTAAAAAGGGAGATAATAATACAAAATTCTTTCATAAATTTTATAATATGAGAAAAAACATGATCTTGATTCAATTAATTAAAGATCATAATGATAGATCTTATTCATCCTTTTAAGATATTTCCAACTTGGGCTGACAACATTCAAATATGATTTCTCTCAACCAGCTGGATGTAACATTCGAGAAATTTTTGAGACTATATCTCTCTTCCCTCAATCCATAACTGACGAGATGAATGATACTCTAACTACAGAATAATTGAAGTCGAACTTCTAGTAGCCATATTGAGTATGCAAAAGGCAAAGTGTCATGGTCACGGGTTGAATATTGTGTTCTTCTCTAGTTTTTACGAACATATCAAATATGATATACTAGAAAATATTAAGGAGTCACAAGCTTCAGGTAAAGTGTTAGGATCCCTTAACACTACGTTTATCGCCCTCTTTCTAAAATTTCAGAACGTCAAGCATTTTGATGAATTTCACCTCATTTCCTATTGTAATATGTTTTATAAAATAACATTTGTAATCATCAGAACAAGCTTAAAACCAATCCTCAATGAGATTATCTTCGAAGAACAATTCAATTTTCTACAAAATCACCAAATTCACGATGTTGTTTCTTTGGCTCAAGCAATGCTCCACTTGATGAAAACATCTTTCGAAATCCTACGATAGAATCAATTGGACATTTTTAAGACTAGTTTTAATTCAGTTAGGGATATATATATATATATATATATATATATATATATATATATATATATATATTTTTGGCTCTTCATGGCTCGAAGTATTAGACACAAACAATCTCCTTTTCTTTCCACTCATTGTTGGAGCTTTTAGTCATCTTATCTATGGTATTAATAAAGAATAAATAAGAGGTAAATATTTCAAAAATTTTGGCTATCTCACATCTTATCTTCATAGACAATGTCTTCTATTTCATATTAGGAAATAATTCATTTTTTCATTTCCTAAATCATATTCTTGATAAATTCTTGTTGGTCTATGGCACGGTAATTAACAATAAAAAATCATAAACAATTTTAGAAAACCTTTATGATTATGCATCCACCAACATTCAAGACTTTCTTTGTTCCCAACCCAAGTCCATATATGAAGGGCTGAAATACTTAGGTTTCATGCTCAAAGAAAATGACAACAATTTTTAGGATTGGTTATGGATATTAAAAAGGTGGAAAATCATATCTCTATTTAGACTAACTAGCATCTATCCAGGGTAGGACATCTAATGTTGGTTAATGTAGTACTAGAAATTATTCATGTATATTCGACATCCGTCGCATTGGTTCTGAAAGGAATTCTCAATAAAATAAAAAAACTTAGTTTTTGTTTTATTTGTTCTAGTAAGTTGATTTTAAAGGTTTTCCCCTAGTTTTTTGGTCAAAATTAACCATGCCTAAACCCTTGGTAGGTTGGGGCATTAAGTAGATCCACATTTTTTATCAGTCCCTAGTTGCTCAAAGCCTTTAACACTTTACAAAAAACATTTTTCTTTTATGTCGTGCTCTATAGTCGAAGTATTTAGGCGACAAAGATCTATTTTAGACTAGTACAGGGATCTAAACAAATCTTGTAAGAACACTTTGATTGTATGGAAGGCTCTTACAAAATCATTCCCTTTTTTTAGAAGTTGGGTTGTTTAGAGGATTGGAAATGGAAAATCCATTTGTATTAGAGTCAACTCTTGGGTGAGTGTGGGTGAAAGTTATAGTCTTTCTCAGAATCACATCATACTTCCACTTGAAGTTGGGATTTACATTCTAGCCTTCTACTTGAAGTTGGGATTTACATTCTAGCCAATGCCAAATATCCTTTTAATGCCCCTCAAGGAAGTAAGGCTTGGAAATCGACAATTGATTTCTCTCTCCCCAAACCATAGTTTTAAGAATGGAGTGTGCATATCAGAATGTTGGTTTCTTCCCTTATGCATCTTAAATGTAATTTCACTATTTGGATATCCCTAAGAAAAAAATTGCCCATGTGGGACAATTTTTGAAATGAGGGTTCCAACTATTATTTTCTATGAAAAGCTAAATCCAAAACTACATGTCACATGTTTATATATATTCCATATGTAGAAAGAACATGGAGCTCAATGGGCCAAACATTTAATCTTTCTTCAGCATGCTAGAATAATATATCCCTTGAAGATTATACCAGGGGATGGAAAGAGGATGGTTCTATTTAAAGCTTCAAGACACTCCCCAATATTTTTGTGCACAACATTTGGTGGGCTCGTAATTAGGCTACCTTCCACAAAAAACACATTCCTCCTGAGAACACAAGTGGAGTTATAGAGAAGATGGTTAGAGAATTCTAAGTTAAAAAAAAAATCTTGTGTGTCGGTCATGCCAAATCTGGATAAATAGATTCCTCGGGGCTTCTTCGATGGTGCCAGCCAAGGATACCCCTCTATATGTGGTGTAGGAGGTATTATTTATATCAACCATGATCATCATTATCTTCTCTGGTATGCTTCTAGACATGGTTCAAACACTAAAGTTGAATTTACATATTTAATGGGTCCTTTTGTAAACTCCTAGACATCTTGGTTTGAGCAAGCTTCAAGTCCTTGGGGATTCAAAGCTCGTCATTAACTAGGAAAATAGTAATGCAGAGAATAATGTTCAAAACATAAATCGTATTCTCATGGAGATCTCTACAAAATGGGGTTGTTTGAATGGACATCTTATACCCACATATATAGAGAATTGAACCAACAAGCTAATTTTTTTCTAAAGAGGCATTAAAATTTCGAGTGGGTTGGTTTGGTAAATATGAATTATGGAATGATCAAGAAATAAATGGAATGGAATTCCATTTATAGTTTTTTTTGAATAAAATCAGTTATTTATGAAAAAGCAACTTGTATGAGGTGAAATGTCAACTTTGTTATCAAGTATTTGCACTTTATTTGTTGATAAAACTTTAAAACATTTTTGAAATAGCCCTTTGGCCCCACACAATGTATATTTGGATATGAAATGTGAGGTTTTTTTAAAAAAGAAAAAAAGAAAAAAAAGAAAATTTTAAGCTAGTATGAATTCTCTATTTATATAAGTATTTTAGACTTTTGATTTTTTAATTTTATATATGTGGTCTTATTGATTAATAAAAATGAAACTAACTATTAATAACCTACTAATCAACTTTTTTTTTT
>JAXQQM020091192.1:0-40321 GCA_034641835.2 Pinus albicaulis | reverse complement strand
TTTTTCTGTTATGGCACTGCATTGGCTTTCTCAGGTAATTTAAGTAACAACCCAACTCTAGGAAGCTATCTCACAATAATGAGCATCTTTTCTGAATTAATTCCCTGTAACTGCAGGTTCCTGCATTGGTGCAGCAAGAAGGCTCGTCTGGATACAACAGGGGAAAGGTGTGGATTAATGGGAACAGAGCAGAGATAGCGAAATCGTATGCAGAGCAATCGCAGAAGGACCTACGCCAATTCTTTGGCGCTCGAGCTCATGAAATGGCAAGTGGCGGCGCCATGTTCTTATGCGCAATGGGTCGCCCCAACTCAGCGCCCGCGCATCACCAAGTGAGCGCAGAGGGCGAATATTGCGGTGCCGACTTCGAAGCAGCCTGGGAGGACCTTATCTCCGAGGTAACGAATGTAAACAAATTGCACTGAAATGTCGAAACCCAAATTTAAGATTTCATTTCAGTAAGAGACAAATCTTTTTTGGTGCAGGGGATCGTGGAGGCAGAGAGCAGAGATAGTTTCAATCTGCCATGGTACTTTCCCAACGCAGACGAAGTGAGAGAAGCAATTGAAGCATCGTCGGCCTTCGAGATCAGGGAACTGGAGGTCCGCAGTGGAGTGTGCTGCATGAGCGAAGAAGATTTCAAGGACTGGGTCACAGACGCCCGGAGTTTTGGGAAGAAGAAATCGAATGTGGTAAGAAGCTTTGTAGGAAGCCTGGTCGAACAGGAGATCGGATCAGAGAAAGCTGACGCACTGTTTCAGAGATTGGAGAGGAGATCGGGAGAGTTCTTGGAAAAGGGGATTATTCATCCCTCCCGTTATGTCACTTGCATTATCGCTGCTCTCGTGAAGAAATAACTGAGACCAACTGTAAATTCGCTAATTCGTCTTTACATTTTGCGGTTCAATTACGTGGAATTAAGTTCACAGGCTGGTGGAATTAACTAATATATCTATAATACTGTCGGGCATTACTGTCAACGATTTCATTTGTTATTTCTTCAGAGAGAAGATCTGTCGAGCGAGCCTATTGGTGATCGCTAGCTGTTAAGTATTTAACAATGACGCGAAGAAATGTTAGAAGTCATGAAGGCTCCTATGGAACAATAAATAATGGGCCAGCCATGGTTACGATGCTGAGGCTTCACCCCATGGTTATGATATGATTTTTCTTTATAAAGATATATTTAACACTTAAATGATTTGAATATGTATTTAACCATTCTATAAAATGTGTAAAAATCAAACAAATTAACTCCAAGAGAAAAATATTAAGTTTAATATTAACCCTTAATGATTAAATTTGATAAACATTTAACCATTTTATTCAGCATATGCTATTTCTTTAAACATTGTTCTCCATTATCATTGACATTAATTTATTTTTAAACATTGTACATTGTCATTGACATTAATTTACTTTATTAAATTACCAAATTAATAAGCGATTTGAAAATCACCCCCTCCTAAAATTCAGCACGGGCTCTCTCTATATAAAATTTAGCACCAATCCCATAAACATCATTTTAATATAAGTTTTATTTATAAGTAACAATATATATCTATGCATCTTCATTAAAAAATTTCCAAAAATTTCAACCACTAATTATATCAAGTTAGAGTTTCAATAAAAGAATAATGAAACTTGTTAAATTTAGGTAGTTTTTTTTTTTAAATTTAGGTAGTTTTTTTTGGCTGAGTGGTAATTTTTTTTTTGCTATTATAAATTATATATTTTAATGATATATATTCTAATTTTCAAGTAACTAAAAATATTTTCCTTTGTTTCTTCAAATTTAGCATCTTAATGAAGTGTTATTGGTTAAGCAATTTGGTCCTTGGGTGTCAATTTGTACATCTACATGATAGCAGAGAAAATACGCAAACCTCATCTTGTCTATTGAGATAGATCTGTCAAAGTGATCAAATTAGGAAATATTTATCAAAAGTGATCAGATCGAATTACCATATCTCACTTTGATGTTGGAGGGAGGTTTGAGATCTATTTTTTTATTATTTCAAAACAAATCTATCGGTGATCCAAAACAATGATTAGATTATTTTAATAGTCACATGATTAGATATGTGGTGTGTTTGTTTTGTTGGGACATACGCTTGGATCTAATGCTTGTAACAACATTTATTAAAATTGTTAGATCTAGCAAAGATCCACCATATGACTTTGATTCTAGAAAACCTTGTAGTATTTTTTTATTTAAATAATTTGCAATGATTTTTTTGGTTGGTCAGAGGATTCTTTTTGGAAATGATTTTATTAAATCCGGCTCAATCATATTTTCTCAGGACACATGCTTATATTTTCTCAATATAATTTTTTTTTGTTTAATCGTAATTTGATGTATCGTGTTATTTTTGGAGGATTCAATTAATATATTAAAATCTAATTTTGAAATTACTTTGAATATATATATATATATATATATATATATATATATATATATATATATGAATCGATGCAATTAGATTGATATCGTACACATGATATAGGGTTCATTTCAACCGTAACCAATATTACTTTTAGGTGTTTACATATGCCTTCTCTGTAAGCACAAATTAATCTGTGGGGTTTGAATCTCAAACTTCTTTACATATATAACACTTTATTTCTACGACAATCACGATTTGACTTGTCTCTCATGATTTCCTTGGGTTACTTTATTAAATAATTATGGGAAAATATTTTTTCCCATTTCATCATTCCAAACTATTTTTTCAATGGTGTATCTAATTTTTTTCAGACATTTTGGAGGAAAAATATTTTTAAATTAGTTTCAAGTTTGATTTGGACCAAGATATGTTTTTGCATGGACAAGTCAAGGACCATATAGCTGCTTACTCTCCATAATTATCATTAGTCTTGGAAATTAAAAGTACAACAAGTACTCTATTCAAATGGACTTTGGTAGATTTTAAGGAAAAATTAACTAGTTTTAAGAAAAGAAATTGAAAAAAAAACCTATATAAATAAGAAATATGAAGTCACGGGATTGATTGAGCCATATATTTAGTATAAATTCTTGTCTAATCTTGATAAATCTACAACTCCAAAAAAAAGTTAAGATATGTTTTCTTTCTTATTTCAAATGGTCAATGACTTCCATGCTTTATAGCTTGTTGTAGAATTATCACCATTGGTACCTGATTAACAAACCTCTATTAAGAATTACCAAGTTGCGAAATAATGGCTATTGTCAGTCCAATTAAAAGGATGTGGAATAGAGAAATCAAAAGAGCGGTGTATAAAGAATCTTCTTGATCTTATCAAAATTAAAGGGTCATTTTCCGATCATTTCATCTATATTCTATTCTATTATGGACACCTTTGAATATTCACTTAAAATTTCTAATTTTGAGACATTTTATGATTTCCTTATAAAATAATACTCTAATATTAATCAAATAGATGTTACTTCTATTTCATATAACTGCAATCTTGTGGCACACACCTCTAACTGCAATCTTGTGGCACATACCTCCAAAGGTAAGCACAGATCCTAGTTGAAATAGAAGATTTATTTTTCCACAATTTTTTTCTGTAAATATTGACTTGGTCAAATGACATAAAAATAAAATTAGAAAAATAAAATAAATTTGAGGTAAAAAGGAAGCAAATAGACTTTGTTACAATATCATGTATTAATACCATGATAAAATACCATGTGCTCAAACAAATCTAATTCATTTGACTCACTACATAACATTCTAAAAGCATGAAGAAGTAAAAATACTAGATATATTTTATTTTAATTTGATTTGGTCACACATCTAACAAATGTACACCAATACCATGGATTACCATATATTATCAATAATATATATATATATATATATATATATATATATATATATATATATATATAGAGAGAGAGAGAGAGAGAGAGAGAGAGAGAGAGAGAGAGAGAGATATTCTACCAAGCTAGATTCATTTTAAATTTGAATCTACCAAGGGTCTACAGGGATCAAAACTACTGCAAGTTCCTTTTAGAGTAAAAAGAGATTTGATCCTTCTTTGTACTTCATAGATTCATATTTAAGATGGATCTAAGTTGTTAGCTAGAAAAATGTGTGTACTCACTAATGATCTATTTATAATAGATGACGTCATTTATTATTTGCTAAAAAATATAGTAATTTAATAATTGTATTAAATAAATGTGAAAAAGTAAACTTATTCACTAATTATAGGCATATATACAGAGATACAAAGAATTTAATATTGAAAATTTGATTTTCTCATGGAGAGGAGACAACTAAAATATACCAACATTTTTTATTCATAAACATAAAATCTAGACTTTTTATTCAAAAGAGATTATTCTAACAACATCTATGATTCATAAGCATAAAGTCTACATTTTTTAAAAGGAGTATTCTACTATAGATGCCCATCAACATAAAAATATAAATATATAGATTAAAAAATAAATTCATAAATTTGGTAACTAGGAAAATGTTCATTTATGATGATGCTATTTGTTATTTGATAATAGATATAATAATTTAATCACTAGCAGAAACATATTTATATTATAAATGATGTCCACATTTATAACATAAATGTGGTTAATAAAAGGCTATAAACTTATATCAACCACATTTATTATTTATTATATATATATTAACATTAATAAATAGTAATAATAAGTAATAATTAATTATTATTAATTATAGATGCCTATCAACATAGAAATATAAATATATAGATTAAAAAAAATTCATAAATTTGATAACTAGGAAAATGTTCATTTATAATAATGCTATTTGTTATTTGATAATAGATATAATAATTTAATCACTAGCACAAGGACATTTATATTATAAATGATGTCCACATTTATAATATAAATGTGGTTAATAAAAGCCTATAGACTTATATCTGCAACATATATATATATATATAAACATTAATAAATAATAACGATTAATAATTAATTATTAACAATTATAATAATGATTAAGCACCACCACTACCATAATAATAATATTAATATTAAATCAAGTAATTAATTAAAATACTAATAATTAAAAATAATAAAAATAATTAATAATAAATATTTAATAAAAAGAGTTATTATTAAATAACTCTTATTTAATAATAATTATTAACAATTATAAAATAATAATAATAATAACAATAATATATTAATCAATAATAATAATAATAATAATAATAATAAATAAACAATCAAAAATAAAATAAATTATTGTTATTATTATTATTAAATAAAATTGATTAATAAATAATAATTATTATAATTAATTAATAAATTATTAATAATAATTACTACTCATAAGGGAAAAAAATATTAATAATAAATAACAATAATAAATGTTTAAAATAATTAAATTATTAATTAATATTCTTATTAATTAATTATTGTAATATTTATATTAATTTTAGATCTTAGATTTTTGTCATCTGTATTGTCAATAATAATGTATTTTTTATTAATCACATCATTAGGATTGTGTCGACATTTTGAACCAAGTAATGTGGTTAATGTCCTTAGGATGAACCACATTAATTGGATCGAAACATCGACCAAATCCTAATAATGTGATTAATCTTAAAGACATTATTATTTATAATAATTATTAATTATTATCTATTAATAATAAATAATGAATATTATAAGCCCTATAATAAATATGGTTAAACATGGTTGACCATGGTTTATTCCATATTAGGATCATCTTTCTCACAATGAGACGTTGGACAATGGTTTACGATCGATGATGATTGTTGTCAGAATGTGACGTTGGACCAAGGGATTGATAAACCCAAGACATATGAACGCTTCAATTGATAAATCCAAGGGATTGATATTATAAACCCAAGAGATATTTTAAAACCCCAAAATATTATAAACCCAACAGAATAATACTAAACCCAAGGGATTAATATTATAAACTCAAGGTATGTAAACCCTAAGATAAATATTATAAACCCAAAGGATTAATATTAAAAACCCAAGGGATTATAAACCTAAGGGATTAATATTAAGCCCAAGGGATAAATATTATAAACCGAAGGTATATAAACCCTAAGATACTATTATAATGATCTGAAGGAAGTATGTTAGTGTTGTTGTGCTAATTACTCTTTCATATTCTGAAAGCCAATGTCTTATGTGTGCTTAGGGGTTCAAATTCTTTGGCAAAGTATTGAGTCCCATGAGTATTTTTCATGTTAATTTTATGAATAATTTAACATAAAATAAATGTTGAACAACATCAAATAAAAGTACAGTACATCACCATACAACAAATCAACACAGGAATTTCATGAAGGAGTTCACCCCTCCCGGGTTACATCTCCTTGGTTCAGCTTCCATGACTTGGGCCTCTATATTATGCTCAAATTTTCAAAATGACATGTTTACAATGCTTTTCTGCTCCTGAAACCTACACCAATGAGTCCAGAATTCCAAAAAATGTTCATCTAGCCTCTTTCTACTCCTGATTTGGTTGAAAAATCCAAATGTTATGACGTTTTCAAATTTTCTCACGATTTATCGCCTAAATTTAGCTAACTGGAGGTAAATCTGATTAGCTAGCACAAAACTAGCAGTTTTTCCGAATTTGGTGGACCACCAAACTAACCCTGTTTAGTGTAATTAATCCTGCATTAACTTAATCAAGCACTTTTAGCGCTAATTAACCCCAATTACCCACTAAACTCTGTGCTTTGTGCTAAATCCGATTTAGTGTTAATTATGAGGATCAGCGGTTGATTTAATGAGGTTTAACGGTTTTAATCCAACAATTAGTGTTTAGCTCTCTGGTGCTTCTGCCAACGTCACGAGCTATGGTCTTATACATTGGGGGCTTGCCCCCACTCCCCCTGTTGGCAAATTTAATAAACATTAAATAAATGTGAAACCATATAGATGTTAAGAACCTGTGTGTTGGTAGAATGGTATGTGGTGTGCGTGTTGTGTGGGAGGTTGCTAGGTCAAACTCTAGCACCTCCGCCTGGACTTCAAACAAAGTTTTTACACCATGGTGGGGGGCTGGGGGGGTCACGTGGTAGCCCCAGGCTTCACCACGTGTCCTCTCCCCGTTGGATTGAATTTTCACCATTAAAAACACACCAAATCACCCAACATTTCAACCAATTGAACTCTGCCACTTGGGAGGTTGTAATTTAGCTGAGGACTTTGACCAAAAATTGACCCTTCCTAGTGAGCATGCCATGTCAATAGTATGGATTGATGACTGGGCTCCCTGTCACCATTTTTTTACCTATTTGTGCAAACAGAAAACTCATTTTCGGGAGCATACGAAGTCCATTTTTCGCGAAACAAAATGCGCCGAATTCAGAACGATGAGGACTATGTGGTCATTCAGATTTCGTGCCATTCTGAGAAATTTGGTTTTTGAGAATAAAACTGAGCCTGTGATCATTCCTCCCCACTGAAAGCCTTTTGGACCCCAAAATATCTTTAATTACTAAAAATGTGGATGAGGGTACAATTTCCTCACCCTTCTAGTCTCAATCCATTGGAATTTTCCCAATTTAATCAGTTTAATATTTTCATAAAACTAATATTTTTCCTTGATTCTGGAGACCCTGTCTTACTTTTGTAGACATCGTCATGCTACAATTTACTTGAATTTGCAGAAAAAAAAAGTTGTCCTTGAATAAAAAAAAAAATTTCCACCTCGGTCATCAATCAAAGGAAACTTGAAAATTTTCTCACCTCGAACACTCTCGACATGGCAATTTTTAGCTTGTCTTACTTTGTACTTGCATCAAGTTTTGACAAAGTGTTTTCGCCATTGCCATGTACCATTTTGAAACCAAAAAAATGTACTTATGGAACTTATGCCTTCTTTTTCAAAAAAATTTGGTGCTTTCTCTTTGACCTTTGCAATCTCTTGCACCGACATCTTGTTTCCATCACTATTCAACACTGATGTGGACTGTTGCAAATATTTCTCGTCTTGTTTCCCTCTTTTCAAAGGCAACATGTTAGAGCCTTGAATCAACTTATTACAAACATTAGAAACTTCAATGAAATCATATTAAGGATTTGATGCATCTTTTTGAAAGGTCTCATTCAAAACATCACTATGCTTGAACATTAACAAATCCAAATTTTGACTTGCATTCACTACTCTTTATTTATCCTGCATGCATAAGAGACAAAATTGTCTTTTTCTTATGCACTCTAACTATGTACTCAATTCCATCCTTAAACAAGTGGTACTTATTCTCATGGCAACGAAATACTCCTTTCCTATCATAAAGGCAAGGACTTCCCAAAACAATACCTGAAATCTCAAGCAGAACTACATCAAGTTCAACTTCGTCAAGAAAGTTTGAATTGATTGCAAACCTTAGGATGCACTTCACTGTTACCTGCAAATTTTCATTCTTGCATATCCGCCCTAAAGGATAAGGTCTTGGATGTGTAACAATTTCAAGATTTAAACTCTTAACTAAGTCTTCATAAATCAAATTAGCTTGAGAACCACTATCAAAGAGTGTGTCTACTTTGGTATTATTTGAAACAACTCTAATATGAAAGAGTTCAATTCTTGTATCTTCATCTTGAGTTACATTAGAAAAACTTGAAGAAATAGTGATTGTTATGTCTTACCTTTCAAACCCATTGCTGTAATCTTGGTTGCATCTCCTGAATCTGAACTTAAGTCATGTTCAATGATTGCAACAATTTTCCCCTTCTCGTTGGTTTTAATCTTGTTTAGCTTCAACTCTCGATGGAGTTGCCAACAATGGTCTTCATCATGGCCATTTTTCGAACAATGTTTACATGTGAGTTTCTCTTTCTCTATTTTTATAGTACCATTTTTCTTTCCTCCTCCATTAAACATACCGTTTCCTTTACCTTCGTACTCAAGGAAACTATCTCTTTTCTCATATGCACTATGCTTCCTTCTTGCTTCTAGATGTATGGCTTGAACGCAAACCTCATCTAATTTTGTGGGATTGAACATGAGAATAGTATGTCTAAGATAACTGCACTGGGGTGAAAACATGAAGTTGGGAAACACTTTTTGCTCTTTTTTGACATTGAAAATTGTAAATTTCTATGTTTTTTCAACTTCAACTCCATTAAACTCATATTTGTAATGCAAATTATGCTTTGACATAAAAACAATATTTTTAGAGAATTGTCTTACCTCCATAATTATATATATTTTTTTTAAATATTGACATATAGAGGGGTAAATTTGTTGTTCACTAACTGCATATATTTAAAATTTTATGGCAAACATAAATAGTCATTTTTTGAACCCTAACTTTTTTTAGGGAAGGTTATTCATTTTTTGGAAATAAACCATATCATCATAATCTACATATATTGCAATAGTGCACTGAATATTTTTCAGTAATTTTTAGATTAAATTACTATTTTTTATTATTTTTTGAAATGGATGAAAACAAAAAAAACGGTGATCAATGTTTCAGTACATTTAATGACCCCTAGATTTTCTTTTCAATGTGATCGTCAATAAGAAAAGTGAGAGTACCCTTTTGAAGTAGACATGGAGAGGAATTGCAATATTATTTTTTTGAATTTTTTGGTGTTTCCATTTTAAAGTTATTGAATTTTCATTCAGTGCAATTTTCCAAACAATGAAATTCCATAGTGACACAGTTTAGTATAAAATTAATAAAAAATTGAAAATTTTAATGAAACTCCAAAAATCTTACATCATCAGAAACTAGATTCAGAGATGAATCTAATGGTACCCGGTTTGAAATATAACATTTTATTTTTGTAGGTGTTTTGCCCCTCCAAAGTTGCAGGTTCATGAAAACTACAGAATTTTATGGGTTTTTTGTTGACCAGAAACACTCGGCTGAGATAATTTCTCGGACAAGATATATATTAAACTCTCGACCGAGAAATTTAAAACTCTCAACCGAGATTTTAAACCAGCACAGGTTACATTTAACCGCGCGGCTAAACTCTCAGCCGAAAGTTTAAAAAACTCTCGGTCGAGAGTTTGTACCCGAGAGTTTACCCAAGCCAAATCTCGACTGAGAGTTTAATAAAATCTCGGACATGAGTTTATTAAACTCTCAGCCGAGAGTTTAGCGAAGGTCAACTCTCGTCCGAGAGTTTATTATAAAACATTCTCTAAATGTTAATTCAAAAACATTCTCTAAATGTTAATTCAAAGCCGACGTAATATTTCGGGTGAGAGTTTTATATAAATACTCTCATTCAAAATATTAGTTCCACACACCATTCTGAACCAATGAAAATTGCGAAGTTGCGAGGGACCGAAAATTGTGAAGGTGCAAGGGTCCGAATTCTTTTTCTGTCAAGGTGCGAATATTTTCTATGTGCAGAATTCTTTTTGGCAAAAAAAAAAATTAAGTTTTTTTGGGTGCAAATTTTTTTTGGCGAAAATATTTTTGAAAGTTTTTCTGGGTGCAAAATTATTTTTTTGAATTTTTTTTGGGTGCATGGATGCACGAAGTATTTTTGAAAAATTATCTATGAAGACATGGAGTATTTTTGCAAAATGTCTCTATGAAGGCATGAAGTATTTTTACAAAATGTCTTTATGATTTTAATTATTTATTTTTAATTTTCTCTCTTATTGAAAGCATGAAGTACTTATTCTGAAGTCTTTATGTTTTTTTGGGTATTTGGTCCAAATAGAATTGGATTTTAGGTTTCCAATTTTTGAACATGGGAAACCAAAGGAATTGCCTATCAAGGCACGATCGAAAAAGAACTGATTCAGTGGATAAAAATGAAAGATTACAAAAAAAAAGGTGAGAGGAAAGGGAAAGATTAAGCCATGAAATAAACATGGAGGTAGAGCATCATGAAATAGATGTAGAGGTGCATTAAAATGACGAGGAAATGAGAAATGTTGAAGAACCTGTTGACGAGAATATTGAAAACACAAATTTCCAAGAGAATATTGATATCGATCTCACTGGTGAGTCAATAGTTTCTTCAATTTGAATTTTGTATTTTTTTTAAAAAACATTGTAGTTCAAGATAGTTTTAAAATTAAAAATATGTATATGTCAATTTCAAATTAGAAGTTAATATTGTTATTTATGCAGGGACAACATCAGAACCACGAGAAGATACTACCACACCTCAAATTTCACTGCAATTAATTGGAAGTTCCAAGAACGTTGTATACAACTACAAGTTTCTAGAAAATATGGATCCAACTAAAATTGAAGAATTGGGACCACCAATGGCTGAAAGGAAAGTTCGAGATAAAGCAAATTTTGGATTGAAACATATTTTTGAAGGTAAGTCTATCATAGCACAAGCTCAGATGTTATGTGGATTTTTAAAGCACAAATATCTCAAAAATGTTGTGGAATTATTGGGCATTAAAAGTGAGAAAAAGGTTTTAAGAAATGAAATGGTATCAAAAAATGTGACATCGGCGCTTGCCCCACTAGCCAAAAAGAGATCTCAAGTTGAAAATAATGCTCGTAGAGAACCTTTAACAGGTGTAGTCGTGAAACGAACTTCATCAAGTTGGTTGATGTCAGCAACTTCAAAAAATTTTAAAACATCAAGAAAACGTTTATGGAGGCATACAAAATTTAGAATTCAATTAGATGAGAATGATGAACTTGCATGTTGGGCTAATATCTGCAGGCGTCCATATCATGATAGACTTCCTTATGGTGTGAGGGATAGGGTAAAAGATTTTTTGGATTTGAATTCTCGTGTGTTGCTAAATGAAAAGGATTATGTGCGATGTCATATATCTAAGGGAGTTTATGAATCTCATTCCAAACATATAACACAGGTTAGTAAAGTAGAATTATTCCAGAACTTTATGGAGAGTAATACTGATGTGAAGATTTCCCTTAGAACATTTGTAAAGATTAAACCATGGTATGTCAGGCCTATCACTATTCGAGACACATGTTGTTGTCGATACCATGTAGAATTCCACTTTTTTTATGAGACATTTGTAAATTTTGGCATAAATATTGGTCAAATGACCCCCCTCCTTCAAGTGTTCATGAATTTTTGTCAAAGATATTATGTGCACGAGAGAATAATGAATTATTTTATAAAAAAGAATATGTTGGTGGAATAAAATGCGCAGAAAGTTCTCATTTGGCACTCTACGATGCAAAGTATCCCATTGATCCTAATGATCCCAGACTCTCAAATCTTAGTCTAAATTGGAAGTGATATAAAATGTTACTTACACTCATGTTGCAGATTCAAGCACAACATCAAAAAAGGTCACTTTACTTGACGACGAGATTCCAGTGACATCTTTTATGAAGAAGTTCAGGGTGTAAATATACAAATATATTAATCATTGTCATATAGCATGATGGCAGGATTTACAGTTCAAGCAATCACATGATGTGTTCCCAAAAGGAACAATATTATCAGTGGTTTATTTCGCTAAGAATTACATGTTTAGTCCAAAAAAGGAGATACAAAATGAGCATTATCATTCAGACCAAGTATCTATATTTGTGCATATTTTGTATAGACATGCAGAATTTGTTATCGATGGTTTTGATAGCGATGAAAATAATCGTGAGGTGATTAAGGAGTACCATTTCTACATCAGTGATGATCGAACACATGATACATGTTTTGTTCAGAATTGTTTTAATGTTATTTATAATGAATTGTTGAAACGAAGGGTCACTTTTAAATAAAATTGGGTATGGTCAGATGGTTGTGCTGGTCAATTTAAATAAAAAAGATCATTCTTTTGGTTGTCTCGTCTTCATAAGAGAACCAATATTCCACATACATGGAATTTATTTGAGATAGGGCATGGAAAAGGAGAGAACGATGGTGTTGGGGCATGCATAAAACGTGCACTTAGGAGGCATCAATTGAATCACTCAGCCTCCCGACTTGCAAATTATTTAGATGCTGTTAATTGGCGCAAACACAATTTAAGTCATGTATCGAACCCAAGGATAGTCGATGTGCATGGGTAGGCGTACACATTTAACTAACAATATATTATACATGTCTAGATATATATATGTGTATACATATATGTGTGTATTTTGTTATCAAAAAAATATTAAATATTGTTCAAAATTTGACTCATACATGTGCACGTGTGTTTTTCTCAAGTAGGTACTTTTTGAATATTGCAATGGGTGATGTTGATAGATCCCTGCCATTTAATTGCCTTGGAATCCCTCAAACAAGAAGTTTACACTTAATTAGGAGTAAGAACATGACAAATATACATTGCATTGAGAAACAAAAGTGATCTTGCTTTTGTTCTCCATGTATTCATCAGATAGAGTCCATCGATGACTGTGAAAACCAAATTAAGAAATTGACACCATTGCCCCCATTTTTAAATGTGACTGACAAAGAAATGGAAAATGAAGTGGTTTTGATTGACAATGATTATGATCGTGTTTCTGATATGGTTAGAGAAGGTGATTTCTTCTTTGTCATTGCACCATAAAATAATCAAGAAAAAGTGCATTATTATTTATTACGATGCACTATGTCTAAATCCACGTTGCTGCAAGAGTTTAATGATCCATCAAATTATACATACCTAATCAGTTCAATGGTGTTAATGGGACATTTCTTTGAAGAAGTAAAGATTTGTAAAGATCATATTATTTTTCAAGATTACCAGCCAGAGGTTATTTATGCCCAATATAGTCACTTGGTCATAGCAACTCGATTGTTGTTGAAGCAAGTAAAGAGTAGAAAAAAACAACGACAATGGAGGTTATCGATAGATGATCATGATGCCATTCTAGAAAATTTTCCACTAGAACATTTCATATGACTGCAACACATTGTTGAAGATGAAAAATGAACTTTGATTCTAGGGTTAGAACATATAATTGCTACAATGCATTGGAATTTATATAGTTTAAGAATATATTGCGGATTTCTTTCAAATAAATGGACATGTGGATGGCTAGATGTGTGTTGGTATGAACAATATATTATGATCTAATGGATTAGGGTGCTTTGCTAGATAATTTTAAGTTATGGTGATTTAACATGTCCATGGTGACTTAATTTATCCATCATGTTTACTCCTAGATGATCTTAACTCACCCCTTTTTTTGCATGGATATGATGGTGATGAACGAATATTTAGTTAAATTTATATATATAATAATGGATTTAATGGTGATTTAATGTGTCCATCATGTTTACTCCTATATGATCTTAACTCGCCCCTTTTTTTGCATGGATATAAAGGTGATGAATGAATTTTTAGTTAAATGTATATATATAATAATTCCCAAGGCACCCATGTGGTCACAACTTAGAAAACCTAATACAGGCACCCTCTAACAAAACAATGTGACCTGAAATCGTTTCATCGAGCTTCCTCCCAAGGAGCAATGCCCTTCGCCCGACCGAACGAACACACAACGGAGAAAAAGGAAAATGGCCCGCACGAACGTGCACAAGGCACCCGTGCGATCATAAATTAGAAAACCTGATACGGGCATCCTCTAACCAAATGACCCGACCCGAACTCCTTTCATCGAGCGCCCTCCCAAGGCGCGATGCCCTCCGCCCGACCGAACGAATGCACAAGGGAGAAAATGGAAAATGGCCCACACGAACGTGCACAAGGCACCCGTGTGGTCACAACTTAGAAAACCTGATACGGGTGCCCTCTAACCAAACGAACCGACCTGAACTTGTTTCATTGGGCACCCTCCTAAGGCGCGATGCCCTCTGCTCGATCGAACAAACGCACAAGGGAGAAAACGGCAAATGGCCCGCACAAACATGCACAAGGCACCCGTGCGATCACAACTTAACAAACTTGATATGGGCGCCCTCAAATGAAATGACCCAACTCGAACTCGTTTCATTGGGCGCCCTCCGAAGGCGTGACACCCTCCGCCCGACCAAACGAACGCACAAGGGATAAAATGGAAAATGGCCAGCACGAACGTGCATAAGGAAATCATGCGATCACAACTTAGCAAACCTGATACGAGCACCCTCAAATGAAACAAACCGACCCAAACTCGTTTCATCGGGCACCCTCCCAAGGCGCGACGCCCTCCACCCAACCGAACGAACGCACAAGGTAGTTAATGGCAAACGGCCCGCACGAACGTGCAGAAGGCACCCGTGCGGTCACAACTTAACAAACCTAATACAGGCGCCCTCAAATGAAACGACCCGACCCAAATTCATTTCATCAGGCGTCATCCCAAGGAGCGACGCCCTCCGTACAACCGAACGAATGCACAACGGAGAAAACGGAAAACGGCCCACACGAACATGCACAAGGCACCCATGCGGTCACAAATTAGCAAACCTGATACAGGCACCCTCAAATGAAATGAGCTGGCCTGAACTCGTTTCGTCGGGTGCCCTCCCAAGGCGCAACACCCTCTGCCTGACCGAACAAATGCACAAGGGAGAAAACAGCAAATGGCCCGCACGAACGTGCATAAGGCACCTGTGTGGTTACAACTTAGCAAACCTGATACGGGCGCCCTCTAACCAAATGACCCAACCTGAACTCGTTTCATCCGGTGCCCTCCCAAGGCATGGCGTCGTTTGCCCGACTGAACGAATGCATAAGGGAGAAAATGGAAAATGGCCCGCACGAACGTGCACAAGGCACCCGTGCGGTCACAACTTAGAAAACCTGATACGGGCACCCTCAAATGAAATGACCCGACCCAAACTTGTTTCATTGGGCGTCCTCCCAAGGAGAAATTCCCTCTGCCTAACCGAATGAACGCACAACAGAGAAAATGACAAACGGCTCACACGAACATGCACAAGGGACTCGTGCGGTCACAACTTAGCAAACCTAATAATGGTGCCCTCAAACGAAATGACCCGACCTAAACTCATTTCATTGGGCGCTCTCCAAGGGCACGATGCCCTCTGCCCGATCGAATGAACGCACAAGGGAGAAAACGGAAAATGGCCTGCATGAACGTGCACCAGGCACCCGTGCGATCACAACTTAGCAAACCTGATACGAGTGCCCTCTAACCAAACGAACCAACCCGAACTCGTTTCATCGGGCACCCTCCCAAGGCGCGATGCCCTTCGCCTGACTGAACAAATGCAGAAGGGATAAAATGGAAAATGGTTCGCTCGAACATGCACAAGGCACCCGTGCGATCACAACTTAGTAAACCTGATATGGGTGCCCTCAAACGAAATGACTCGACCCGAACTCGTTTCATCGGGCGCCCTCCCAAGGCGCGATGCTCTCCACCTGACCGAACTAACGCACAAGGGAGAAAATGGAAAACGTCCTGCATGAATGTGCACAAGGCACCCGTGCGGTCACAACTTAGCAAACCTAATACGGGCGCCCTCTAAAAAGTGGAAGAAATACTAAGTCACGGGTGAGAGAGATTGATATTGAAGGTCAATCTAACTTTATTAATAAAATGAAAGATCAACTTAGAGAGGAGTGTGTTTCACAACCTAGCTATTAAGGTAAAGTTATTATGTTACATGGTAAAAAGAGTAACATACACTTTATTTAATAAACTCAAAAGCATTTTATTTTTGTTTCAGTTTAGTAAATTCACTTATTAATTTTTTTAGAATTATATCACAAATAGTAGATCATTTACATTGTGATATTAAAACAAATCTAAATATGAGCCAAGTTTTGATACATTGAAATTGAATTATTTTTGCATATCATTACCCTTGTGTATCAAGTGATTTTATTGCAAAACTATGCTTTTTACTAGTTGTTATTGAAGAAATCTACAACATTTTTCAATGTTCTCTACCCATACCATATAAATAATTCATTTGAAACATTTTATTTAGATTCTAGTTTGAATAGGTTTGATAAATTGAAATTGAATTTTTTTTGGATATCATTACCCTTGTGTATCAAGTGATTTTATTGCAAAATTATGCTTTTTACTCGTTGTTACTGAAGAAATCTACAAATTTTTTCAATGTTCTCTACCCATACCAGATAAACAATTCATTTGAAACATTATATTTAGATTCTAGTTTGAATTTATGTTATTGATTTATTGATTTAGAGTAAGAAATACACTTATATCTAGCTATTGTTGAAGTAAATTTAACTATGTAATTTTTTTGGGCATAATACCCATGGGAAAATTGATCCCAGGAACATAGAAATACAATTTCCAGCTTGATGGAAATATTTGTTGTTGTTCATAATTTTGGATGTGGCATTTCAAGATCAAATTCATACTTCCCAAATTCCCCACCCCTAGATTAGTGATGTACAAGTGTTTTGACACTCATATTGTTCTGTTTTAGTGAAATTGGTTGCTGTCCCTACAAATTTTGGAACTTATTTCAACAAGACAAGCAACAAATTTTCTCTATAACGCCTTTAATCAATAACCCAAACTGAAAAATAACTTTATAATTGGTTAATATATTTTTTATACATCAATTTGGTGTACTCACATGTCATATCTAAAATCATTTGGTGTAGTATTTTGTTGTTTTTAGTCTTTTTCTACATGAAAATGATAAAATCAACAAGACATATTTGAGTTAACTCTTTCACCTCACCTTTTGATCCCATTTAAGGCACTAGTCTTGCTTGGTTGGATAGAGATATTGAGTTGAAATCGTCCATTGGCCTTTCAAGGAAAAGTTGGGCCTAAAGAGCAATGGTTTGGGTCGAGGTGACAATGGGCCTTTATAGTGTGTGTGCCCATCCTAGCAGATTGCATAGACCTTTGCAACCTTTTTAATCAGATTAGCAACATTTTTTTGTGTCATTCTCAGGAATAAGGTCATTTAACCCTAGTTATACACAACCACACACTTGGTATTTTTTTCATTTTGTATCAGTACTTGATGAGATATTTGTTTCAAGACTAATTTGCAAGATCTCATCTGGTGACTTCACTTCAACAAAACATAAAAAGGTACAATACAAAATACTACTCTCTAATGTAATAATCAAGGTAAATATTGGCAATTCCACATTTATGGTAATTGTTTCAATTAAGGGAAATATCATACTAATGTTTGTAGCATGGATTTTCATAAGATGTTTCCTATTAAAGATATATTTTTTCTTTGGATTTATCATGCATTCCAAGCTATCCTCATTTTCCCATTGTTAATTTGCATATGCACATCCCCAAATTTAATGGAAATCCACAATTTGCTCTAGATTTCTTGTAGTATTTTATGAATTATAGTGTAGATACTAATACTTTCTTTGAAGATAACTCAATGAAAACCTGTGCATGGGCAATGCAAGGATATAAAGCATGGAAATGGTTTTTCAGTTTTGATCCCATAGAGTTAAATTCATTCCCTTAGTGCATAAAAAGGTTGCAATGGTAATCGGTCTAAAATTATGAAGAGATTGAAGATATCTATTTATTCATTGATATGAAAGAAACTATTAATGACTTGATGTCAAAATATAACAGGTGTCCCTCCTATTATCTCCATATGAAATCAAAGAGAAGTAGAATGTGACCATTTTCCTATCAGAGTATGTCAAAGCAAAATATGTTGAGCCTTGTGTGTAGAAGCTCGAGGAAATAATGATCATAGAGTCTATTCCAAATCCCATCATTGACATAAGACCAGGGATAAATAAATTACAAATGATCACAACTCAAGATTGCATCACAATGCAAAAAAGGTGAAGAGAAATAATATCTCCATGAAAAGGATCAACCCTCTCGTCCCTCTCCTGAACCGTTATTTCATGCTTCATAGAATGATGATGAACGAATGACTTATTGGAAAAGATTCCAAGAAATGGGTAAAGCAAGTATTAAGGGAGACATTGTTAAAGAAGGAAATCAATAAATTGTTTTCCTTCATCCCTAGAATGAAGAAATTAGTGAAGAGAGCATGACAAAATCACATCAGGACAAAGAATGGCTCATTTACCTTCAAGATCTCAAAGAATTCAATGACAAAGAAAACTCTACTATAGATTTGAGTGCTTTACCTCAAGAAGAGAATAAAAGTAAAGAGTCCTACCTCACTAAGGGGGGGAAAGTGGTGGAATTAAGAGAAAACACTTATAAGTTTGCACAAATGAAGGGGACAAAAAATTTGTGGTAAAAATAAATGAAGAAGAATATTTGTGTTCTTATAATATGAATCAAAAAATAATAGAAGAACAAGAATATGAGAGAATTGATGTCGGGATTTTTTAAGAACCTACCCACCCTCCTCCAGATGAAAGCACAACTTCAACAAGCTACACTCCTTTCCAAACACTTTATCTTCATGACATATGTACTAGTGATGTGGAAGAATGGGATTAAAAAAAATGCATATTTTTTAGGAGGAAGAGGGTAATGGAGTGATTGAAACTATTGATTCATTTCTCCAATTTTACCACTGCAATGGAATATAAACTATTTTTATTTTGACAATGATCCCACTTATGACACAGACACTAAGAAAAGTCAAATCGTTCGTTGATTGTTCATTGTCCAATATCTCACTTGTCCAAAATAAGTCTCCAACAATGGTCTTGATGTTGGACAACTCCAACACTTCAACAATATTTTTTGTGTTCCAAGAGTGATGATACACAGTCAAGGTAATTGCAACAACCAATTTCTTCACTGTTCCAAGAGGTAGTATTATTGTGTTGTGATTGTCTAGCAAGGAAAACCGACCCAAGAATGATGATTCATAGTCAAAGAAATTACAGAAACCAAGGTATTCAACGTTCTGAGAGGTAGTATTATTTTGTTCTGACTGTCTAGCAAGGAAGTCTGAGCAAAGAATGATGATACACATTTAGGTCAATTGCAAAAATCAAGGTCTCCACCATTCTAAGAGGTAGTATCACTGTGTTGAGACTGTCCAACAAGGAAATGAGCAGAAAATCTATACATAGTCCAATACGGTTGTAGTTACTACATAGGAATCATTGTAATCTTCCACAATTTGAGCTTAGGAGTCCACCACAGATTCAACAAGGAGTTCACCACAATCTTAAGGATTCCACCACAGTCTAAGTTAAGATTTTTGAAAACACTGTCTGAAATTAAGAAGTCTGAATTTACGTTGTCATTCTCCTAAGCTATAGCAACGGACACATAAATACATGTTGATAGTAGAAAGGGCCAATACTCTGCAACATGTTGTAATTTCTACTAAACACTTGGAAAAATTCAATAACTGTTTCAAAACATAAATTAATGCTCAAGAAGCATTAAAAGTTAAAATTAAATTTAAAGCAAATTATCAACAACCAAGGATATTGATAAGCAACAAAACATTTAAACCAACATTTTCCAGAATAGATCACTTGCCTCTTATGAAATATTAGATCATTGATTGGAATCTATATAGCTTGGTGGATAAGTATTACAAAATTAAATATCATTAGTGGTAGAATATCACTTGAAATTATTCTCTTGATGACAAAAATAACACTCATATTTTGAAATTTCTTTCAACTCGGGAAACTAGACTCCATCCGAGCTTCCAAAAAAATAGTAAAAAATTGTAAGTTTGCTTGCAAGGTCAAATAAAGTACTCATGTTGAACTTAAAATATTGATTGTTTGGTCATCTTCATCATCTTCTAGCCAATAAGTTTCAATAATATTTACTACCTTCTCATAAATTTCAATATTGTCATGACTTTGCAGGTTCTCAATATTCTCAAGTCCTTCAGCATCATCAATATATTGTGCATAGATATTTACACCTCCAGTATTGCCCATAACCTCCTTTGCTTCCCCAACTTTCAAAATATTCTCTAGCCCTTCGAGACAAACAGTTACAATTCTTGGGTCTTGAAAGACTAGAAGATCACATAGATGCTTAATGCATCCTTGATTCACAATATATCTGCAACAAAAAGCACAAATTAGTAGTTTATCTAGGATGAGATTACCCAATTTTATCCCTGTAACTGTTATGATAAATGACTTTTTATATGACCATTTATTGACATAATACTCTGTTGAATAGACGATGACTTATAACAGAATTGAGAAACCTCTCGCATCTATTCAATTTTTTCTTTGCAACCTCCAACATCATTGTAAGTAGCATCTGGCTTTTCTTCAACAGTCATCATTGTCACACTGGGATCAATCTTAGGAGGCAAAGGGATCTGAATTTGATACTTATTGTGATCAACCCTACATAAAGAAAGAATACCATCAATCATTACATTCTAGAAAAAACCCACAAGGTGTGACCTGAAGCAATCTCTAAATTTGTTTTATGACATTAATGCAAACAACATAAAACATTAGAGTTGAAAACATAGTAATGATTCCCAAGGATGTTTTTTAACAGAGGAATACGACAGCCCTACAACAAGAAGAGAAAAACCTCATGGTAGCAAAAAAGGATCTTATTTTTTACAAAGATTTTGTGGCTTCCCCTAAAAATAAGGGTGATGATATTCTAGCTCAAGAAAAAGAAGTAGAACATGCAGAAACTTTTATGAAGAAATTTCAGGATAGTGGTCTGAAGGCATTGCAACCATCCTATGTGGATTTGATGCAAATGTATATGTGGCTATCTATGTAATGTGAAGTAAAATACACGTTTTTTCAATCTATGACAAGGTGTCGACCTAATTGGGAAGCTTATATGAAATATATATTGAATCCTTGATTAAATGTGGCATGTTGGACAAGGCTGAGGGGTTTTTTGCAGAGTTGCAAAAGGATGGTGATGTTGGTATTAAATCCAAGATGTGAAATGTAATATTTGAGGGATTTCTCAATGCTGGTCAAGAATAAAGGATCAAACAATTATATGATGAAATGTACCATAAATGTGAAGGTTGATGGAAATAAGCTCAAGGGAAAAGATAGTAGGTCAATTAGCAACTTAATGTTAGATGTTACTGGTGCATATAAAAACCTTGACTTTCAAACACAGTATTTGAAAATTGTGAATTATAAATACTATGAACTTTGGGCCTTCGATTTTTTCCATTTCACAGAGGAATTTCATCAACAGTCTGAAATGAACTTGGAGATTCATGACACTGTAATTGATGCACTGCTTTTGGCACTATAATGTCTCCTAAATCCATATTTCATGATGAACACCAGTGAAAGTGACTATCATACCAACAAAAGTGCCACTAAAAACAAATATTCACGCGCGTAGGAAGATGGTTGATGAGCTATTTTCAAGTAATAGAAAGCCAAAAGTCGAAACGATTGGTAATCTCAAAGAAAAGAGAGACAAAGCTGTAATTGACATTCTTATGCAAGCATAAGAATGGTACTACAAAATGTAGTCTATTATTTTGAAAGATAGTTCATATGATGAGAAAGAAGTAAATTGTGATTTTGAATAAAGGCCAAATGGTTTTAGAAAATTTCTTGATGATAGAGAGTCTATAAATGTTGTTACCCTTATATGCTAGCATCAAGGTCTACTCTATGTTTTTCTGATTCAATAGATTTAGAGGGAACAACATAACATGTTGCAGAGCATCTCAATACATTGCTTTTCTCTCTTCATTATCATCAAAAGGATTTTAGTCATCCAATAAAACCTTGAAAAAATACTTGGAGATAGGCGATAGTGGACACTTCATCCAATTATAGTTTCTGCTGCCAGTGGTAGTGGCATCATGACGGAGGATGATGAGTATGGTAGGAAACAAGGCTTCCAGTTTAGAAAAATGATTCCTGCCTCTTCATGGATACACATAATATCAATTTTTTCAACCTCTTCATTTCCTTTGGTTAGATACATAGGTTGGATGGCATTGGCTCGCTGTGCAAAGGAAAACTAGAAGAGATGGCTCCCTCTTGCGCATTGGATTGCTATGCAAAGGAACATCATAAGAGAGGGCTCCTCCTTGCACAAGATATGCATCAAATGAAAAGCTTACTATTTATTTTCTCTAATGAACTCACATCCGTCAAAAGATGTAAGGGGAATGAGAATGAAGAATTACAAGAGGCCTCCCTTTTGGAATCGAACAAACATAAACATGAAAAACCTGTTAAGAAAAGTGATCATTTAGATCAAGCGGATAGTGATGGATTTTCCCATGCTCTTTACCTCAAGCTATACATGATATTTCCAAACTTTAGAAATCATTTTTTCACATACGCAGAAGTGATGCTAGAGGTTGTCTACTCCCATTTAAAATCAGTTCCACCTAGTTCTATTCCTCTTTTATCTTGGCTTCTTTTTATAATTGTGTGTGATGACTCAAGTGATGTTGTACTAAGTTATTATGGTATTTCTCTTTATTTTGGCTGCTTCATATTGTTGTTGTGTGACACAGTAGTTTCCTAAATATTTATAGTGCCATACCAAGTTCCCTGTATGCATCATTGATTGGGTATATTATCACAGGTATGAAAATTTATATCTATGACTAGAGAGCCGTCTATAATGTAATCGAACATGGTGGGGAAACTCACTCGACCCTCAAAGTAGACAGGTTGAAATCGTTGTATGAAAACTAATGTTTATTAATGAGTCGAATGTTGTTGAAATGTTATCTGGCCTTGAGCCCTGAAGAATCCAATTTACCTTATGTACCAAGATGAGGGGAAATGCCATGTGAGTTTCCCCAAAAGACGCATTACAGTGAATAAAAGTAGCATATTTAGATTTATACTCCACAAATATAAAACAATTCCAATAAAAATGAGGAGCTGCCACCTATTATTGTACTTATATACTAGATAAATGTACAAATGCTTCCCAAAGCCCAAGGGGTTAGCTCAAACTTTTGTCATTGATGTTGCTGGGCATTTGTCTAGTTCAGTGCCAGCAGGTGCCTGCTTTGAATCCTCTAGGGTGAGGCACACTAGTCTAAAATGAAATTTTTATTAGGGATGTCATCCATGATTGTGAAGAAGCTTCCCTTGGGTTTCCCACAAGGTTTTCCTTGGAAAAAATAAGTAAAATTCCTAAAATGGCTCCTAAACCTATCTATTTTTGTGGGACTATCAAGTTGGCTAGATTCTAAAGACAATGTATTTAGCAAAAGGTGGAGAAATCGGTGTATATTTATTATTTGAGAATCATTACATAATCATAACAACTGAGAGCCAAAAAACTATAGGTAGAAGTACAGAGAATCCTTATATAAAACAACATAAAACATGAAGTTATATATATTCTGATAAAAAATTAAATAAAATGCAGTTAGAGACAAGCATTACACTTGGAATCTACCATTGATTTTCATATATAAAATATAGTTCAGAGATTGACAGGAGTAGAAAAATGCACCTTGCGATCCTGTTCCTCGGAAAAATACTCTCTATTAACATCAGTCCTTGGAATAGCCTCATTGGAGTTAATGGCCAAGGTTTTATCTCGAACTTGGAATGAAAATCCATATTCAAGATCAAGCAGACTCACCTAACAGACGTTTTTGAGTTTGCATCATGTTTGGAAAACCTCTTTTTTCTTGTACCTTGCATCATGGCCTAGTCTCCACCTGAAAACTGTAAATGGTCTGGTGCAAATTTTACACTCTTTGTCAAAATTTGCTTTTGTTTGCACCCAAAAAAAAAATTCATTTAAACCCCCTAGAAGAAAAAGTGAACATAAAAGGATGGTTTTTAAAGGGGGGTTTTTTAATAACTGACCCGACACACATGCCTTCTTCAATATTAGTAGGGGAGACTTTATCACCCAGTCCAACCACAAACTGCATTCCCAAGAGAAATATATTTAATAACACCAATTATAAATAGTTGACAAATACCTATTGGTATAATAACCAAGTATAATTGACATAGGGATGGTCAACATAAAAGGTCAATAACAACTATAGATCACCAAATGATGTTTAAACATTCCTTCAACAATGTTTCACATCACGCAAACATGAGTTGGAAACATTGACTAATGAGCACCGCATGATTTCAATCAACAATGATAAAGACATTGATGTACACTACATAGTGACTATAAGAGTATCCATATGAAGGACTAGAATGACTTATATGTATCGTACAACTCCTACAAAAACTAAAACCCAATTGTAAGGTATTGATGCAAATAGGAAAAACATTAAGGGTGATGTGATCAATATTGACATTTTTATTGATAGAGTGATCAAAGAAATTACCCTCCCCTCCCTTTTTAGTTTTGGGTATCTCCTTCATGGTTTATAAAACACAAAAGAGAATAAAAGTAAGATCTACAGTTTATTTTTTGTTTACATTGATGACCCCCCACAAAAAAAAGGATACTCGATTTGAGTGTCTTCTTCTTTGTTTAATGATTTGAACGGAGAGATAATGGTATACTTCATAAAAGGTGTTTTTTCCATGAGTTTTTGATGAGCCTAAAAAATATAAAAGTATGCTTAGAACCCTTCACATATTAATGAGCATGAGAATAATAGAAAGTGAGATTCCTTGAAGAAATAACTAATATAAAGGGTTGATGGTTATTTCAAACTAACAAAACCATTGTAAGTAAATACAAGTAGATATGTTATTAGGATTTTGTATAGCTGTTATAGGCTTTTGCTTACACAGTCAAATACTTGGGTCCACCTTGCACTTTGAGAAGCCTCTATGAGCCATAGTATTATTCCTAGACCTCCTTCGATGGTGCCCACAACCCTACACCTTATCCTCTCCAACATTAAATTCATTTACGCTCAGCCTTACCTGGTGTTTACACCATTCAAGCTCCTTCCTGTTGGACATGGCTATATCCATTTGAAGTCTTCACCTTTGTGTATACTTGTACTTGATTACTCCCCTGCTTGACAACTCTAATGCCACAACAAAGATCCAAATCCTGTTGAGGGTCCTCTTCTCAAGTAGAAGGGAGTGCTCAAGGCACACTTCAAGCTCATAAGGAAGCACAAAGATATCGTTCCCAAACCCCTGCTCCTATACAATAGGAAATCAACTATGTTGATATTGAATTTCCTGTTCAACATGATGAGCAAGTTGTTGAAGAGGTCTTCGCCTCTATAGTTGAGTGGGTGATTGATTCAGGCCATACTTTAGGGTGCCAAAACTAATATCTATGTATAATCGAGCTATACTAGAACATGAAATTGCTCCCCAAAAATTATTTTCTTAGAGCATAATGAAGCTCACAGGGAGATATTATTACAGATTGATGAGCTACAAATGGAGCACAAGGATCCCGGTTTGCAACACTATGACATCTCAACCAAGTTGGCCCTTCAAATTTAATAGATGGGACAGAGAAAAAATCGAAGAACTAAACATAAATATTCCCGGGGGTTGCATAGTAATAGAATGGGTTTCCACTGTTCATGCCATGGAAAATGAAACTAAGAACTTGTTGTGAAAAATTATGCCCAGATTGAGCATACAGTGTTTAAGTATTGGCATGAAGGATTAAGTCCTTAATGAGATCACAGCTTTGTCATTATGAATAAACCTTCAAACCACAACACAAGACATTAAAGCCTATGAATCTAAGAATTGAAGACTGCTACTCAAAAGAGCTTATTCTACTGCAAACTACCACTAAGTAGAGCTTATTCATTTCCTATCCTGCTATAACATGTGCCAAAATAAGGCTGCCAGTTGAAATTAGTGAATTAATGCAGCCACCTCATGGATACAATGGTCCTTTCCTCTATTTTTATTCATCATGCAAAACTACGAAACCTCAAAACCAAAATGTTTGTAGGATGGAATATTGTCATTGTTGGGCTACAATAGAACCTGGGTACTTGCAAATGAAAAATGTCATCAATTTTTATGAAACAGTGGACATGATCTACCACGAGATATGTGTAGTTATCCTGAAGAGGATTGTTGTGAACTCTGTCAAACCACATACTGCCACTGTTTCTTTCAACTCCCATTTTTCCATCACATGAGAGCACATAATATTGTCCAAAGGATTGTTGTTAAAGGTCTGTATTGGATAGATGAAAACTTGTCACAAGGAAAGCATGATTTGCAATTCTGTCTTTTAAGGAATATTGATTCCATAGTCTTCCATAACCATTATTAGGCCACCTCAAGTGTTAGTAATGCAACCCATCTGGCAGTTCTGTACCAAAGGCTCTAAGTGATAGGCCTATAAATAGTTGGGGAATGCAGTCCACTATCATAGCTATAGAGTTTCCCCTGAGAGATCACATCCACATTATTACAGGCAAACAGTTCCGAAGCAGTAATATGTAGTGTATAGCACTCCTTGCTGGTTATTATGGACTAGCAAGGCCACCAGACCAAATTATTCCAACCCTAGGTCACTGACTCTACTATTTCTTATGTTTCAGTAGGGGTAGTGTCTTCCTAGTGTTCTAGGATTTCTTCTGCCCTTACTTGTTTTTTTGGAGTAGCAGGGGTTTGGGTGGTGGTAGGAATGTGTCATGTCCTCTTCTTTCCTGGAACACAGGGGGGCCTATTTTGATTCCCTCTCATTCTCTCGGTGGTTGGTTTTCTACTAATTATCTCAACTTCAATATCACTATACTTCTATGGTGTAATAGAAGTAGTCTATTCTTAATATGAATTATTAGGTACTTTGTAGCCAAGGGATTCATGAAAATATATTCTTCCTCCTTCACAATTGAAATGGGTGGAGTCACACAACATTGGGCTCATTTAGTGAAGTTGCAACTATTGGAGTTGTAATGACTTCTTCCCAGGATTTTCTTGCTTTGTTTAGAGCTTGTACCATGAGTAACCTAATAAGGCCATGGTGAGAGATGAAATATCTTGGTATGTTTTCTTTTTGTGCATGGGCTTCCTTATTTTTCCGGGACTTGAATAGGAAGTACAACATATGGACGTTGTGACAGTGTCTGAGATGGTCAAGGAAACAAATGTTCATATTCCTCTAAGCCAAATGAAGCACCTATACTGTCAGTAACCTAGTGAATTGACTATGGCTCAAAGTTTTTACTGAAAATTAAATATTAGTTTTAGCATTCTCTAGATACATAAAGGAACCTCTCAACTGTCTATAAATTCACTAGATAACCTGTTTATAATGTGGCAATGATACCAACGAAGAAATGGTAAGAGGTTACCACAGTTTAATGTAGACTCTCTGACCTAGAGCCCACACGATCTCCTTGAGGCTTAGTCTGCATCATGTCAATATGGGGTGTAGCCTGAAAAGTAGAAACCAAAGTTAATAGAAAAGTTTGCGAAAAGAAATATAATAAACATTATAAATATGCTTAACGAAAAGTATCGATACCTGTGTCATGACTAGAACCTGAGAAGGAATAATCTCTTCAGGAACCCTTGATGTGTAGCTCTAACCTAAAAATTTCCATAATGTTAATACTCATACCATATAAAATTATGTGACATAAATTCAATTTCAATTTGATGTACAAAAATATAGATAGATAGAAATGAATGTGCCACCTGTACATGATCATGTCCATGATATACAAAATGAGGACCAGGGGCAAGGCAATGTTCTTCTAGGAATGTTGTAAAATGCATAAGTTAAATAAATATATTGGCATAAGTTTTTGGATCTACTAAATGTATATACACCAAAAATAGCTCATCTTATAAATGTGTATTTTAAAATAGATCAAAACATGCTTGTACATACCTTGCCCATGGTGTGCATTTGTCATGTAATGGATTTCTCATAGAGGTCTCTACATGAGGATGCATACTCCATAAGCTCATCTCACTCCATCTCCCTCAACACGTCATCTCGACTACTCATAAATGAACGAACTCCTACACTAGATGAAGTTTGGCTTGTCCCTAAGCCAACTTTGACCCCTCCTAAAGTAGTTGCAATATGGTCTTATATCTTCTCCCTCATTTATGACACAACACTAGACATAAGGACTAACTCCTCTGGAAGTGTAACTACCCTAGGTGGTTGAGGTGCTAAACGAGGTGCTGGAGGCCTAAATCCAACATCTTGCATAGCATCAGGTCGTTCATATGTACGATTTTTTCCATCTCCATAGAATTTGGACCCAGTATCTGTATAGTTAGGGTCCATGTGCTCTCGGAATTGAGAAAAAAACATCCTAACAAAATATTGCGGCACCTCATCATTATTTGGGAACTTCCCGTATGCATACAGGAACTTCTCATAAATATAAGGTGCAATATTAGGATCATTGAATCTTGCAATCTTCAGACATTTTTTGTCTTCAGGCTACAAGTCAAGTAGTGACAAGGCCATTTCTTTAGTGACCCTACTTTTAACTTCATTATAAGAGTGGATACCAATCACTGATGCTCTCCTCCTACGCATCATGTCAAAAAACACTTGGGTTGATGGTCCAACCCCACGATAAGTCTCTATCAAACTCCCCAAATTATGTAAAAAATTTTGGAGACAATTTCGACTAGGGGCACAGAGATTTCAACTTTGCAATTCATTGCGCAATCTTTTCAAATGCTCCCTCATCCCATCAACAGTAAGTAAGGAGATGGTATCTTCCCAAGGCATCTGCTCAAGAATATCACCGGGATGGGTGTAAAGGGGATCATAGCTCGAATTTTGAGCAAACTCATGAATCCTACGACCTTTACCCCTAGGAGGGCAAACACCACCACCTGTAACATGTTAAATTATTTCACATATTAAAAATTAAATAATTTATAAGAAAAAATTGTATTTAAGAAAATTGTCAAGTCATTTGAAAATACCTGGTGGAAAAACTATCTCTTCCTCTTCGCTCATACTAGGATGGTTCCCTTTCGAGGAATGAACGTCTCTAACACCCACTGTACAAAACATTAAATTGTTTTATAACACAAGTACATGATACACACAGTATCTTTCACATTAAACATACATTAAACAATAAATTTTCCTTTAGATTTTACATGGAGGAGAAGTATCCAAGCGTGGGATGAATGCCACAGGCTGAGACATTGTTCTCCTTTGCCCCTCACCAACAATAGGGCCAACCCCAACTCCTACATTTTCACCTATGGAGCATAATTTTTTCACATTAAACAGATGTCATTTGAAAAAAAAAATTCAGCTGCTCAACATTGAATATAACGTAAAATTGAACGTTTTAACTAGCAATTGATCTAATGTATACCTATACCGTGTATAAGATGATCCTTAAAATGGGATCTATGAAATTGGAGGTGAATGGGAATAGGTCTATGGAGCTCCTCTTTTTCGATTTGTTGTATAGGCGCATGAGTCATTTTTCAATTTTAACATTCTAATGAAGTGTTTTTGGTTAAGAAATTTGGTCCTTGGGCACCCATTTGTACATCTACATGGAAGCAAATATTTTTTTTTTCTATTATAAATTAGATATTTTAAGTAATGAAGAATATTTTCCTTTGTTTCTTCAATTTTAGCATTATAATGAAGTGTTTTTGGTTAAGCAATTTGGTCCTTGGCATCCATTTGTACATCTACATGTAGCAGAGAAAATATGCAAACCTCTTCTTGTTTTTGAGATAGATTTGTGAGAAGTGATTAAATTAGGAAATATTTATCGAAAGTGATCAGATCGAATTACCATATCTCACTTTGATGTTGGAGGTTTGAGATCTATTTTTATTATTATTTCAAAACAAATCTACCTATGATCCACAACAATGATTAGGTTATTTTAATAGTCACATGCTTAGATATGTGGTGTGTTTATTTTTTTTGGACATATTCTTGGATCCAATGCTTGTAACAACATTTGTTAAAATTGTTAGATGTAGCAAATATCCACTATATGACTTTGAATCTAGTAAACCCTATAGTATTTTTTGTTTAAATAATTTGCAATGAATTTTTTTTTGTTGGTGAGAGGATTATTTCTGGAAATGGTTTTATTAAATGTGGTTCAACCATATTTTCTCAAGACGCATGCTTATATTTTCTCAATATACTTTTAATCGTAATTTGAAGTATCAAGTGTTATTTTTGGAGGGGAAAGGAGGATTCAATTAATATATCAAGACCTAATTTTGAAATTACTTTGAGAATATTTTTTTCTTTTTATCTAGAGGAATTGACAACTAGGCTGGTCTCGTAGACACATGATATAGGGTTGATTTCAACCGTGACCAATATAACCTCTAGGTGTGTACATTTTCCCCCTCTGTAGGCACAGATGGATATGTGGGGTTTTAATCTCAAACCTCTTCAAACATATAACACTTTATTTCCACGACCATCACCAATTGAGTTGTCTCCCATGATTTCCTTGGGAAACTTTCTTAAAAAATTGTGGAAAAACACTTTTTTATTTTCATCTTTCCAAATTTTTTTCCAATGGTATATCTAATTTTTTTTTTAAATAATATTTTATTTTTGGGAAAGATTTTTAAGAAATTTTGGAGGATTTATTTTTTTAATTATTTTCAAGTTTGATTTGGACCAAGATTTGTTTTCTCATGGACAAGTCAAGGACCACATATCACCTTATTCCCCATAATTATCATAATTCTTGGAAATTAAAAGTGCAACAAGTACTCTATTCAAAAGGACTTTCATAGATTTTAAGGAAAAAATAACTAGTTTAAGAAAAGAAATTGAAAAAACAACCTATCTAAATAAGCAATATGAAGTCATGGGATTGATTGAGTTATATATTTGGTATAATATGTTTAATATTGATAAATCTACAAATCCAAAAAAAAATTAAGATATGTTGCCTTGCTTATTGGGAATGGTCATTAAATTTCGTGCTTTATAGCTTGATGTAGATTTATCACCATTGGTACCTGATTAACAAGCCTCTACTAAGAATTACCAAGTTGCCAAATAATGGCTATTTTCGATCCAATTAAAAGGATGTGGAATAGATAAATCAAAAGAGCAATGTATAAATAATCTTCTTGATGTTATCAAAATTAAAGGGTCATTTTCTGATCATTTCATCTATATTATATTCTACTATGGACACCTTTGGATATTCATTTAAAATTTCCAATTTTGAGACATTTTATGATTTCCATATAAAATAATACTCTAATATTAATCAAACAGATGTTATTTCTACTTCATCTAATTACAATCTTGTGGCACATACCTCCAAAGGTAAGTGAAAATCCTAGTTCAAATAGAGGATTTATTTTTCCACATTTATTTTTTTTTCTGTAAAATTTTGACATGGTCAAATTAAATAACAATAAAATTAGAAAAATAAAATAAATTTGAGGTAAAAAGGAATCAAATAGACTTTGTTACAATATCATGTATTAGTACCATGATGCAATACCATGTGCCCAAACAACTCTAATTCATTTGGCTCACTACATAACATTCTACAAGCATAAAGAGGTAATAATACTCAATATATTTTATTTTAATTTGATTTGGTCACACATCTGTACACCAATACCATGGATTAATACCATTAGCCAATACCATAGATTATCAATATTGTGTGTGTGTGTGTGTGTGTGTGTGTGTGTGTGTGTGTGTGTGTATTCTACTAGCCTAGATCTATTTTAAATATGAATATACCAAGGGTCTACAGGGATCAAAACTACTACAAGCCTCTTTTAGAGTAAAAAGAGATTTGATCCCTTTTCATACTTAGTAGATTTAGATTTAAGATGGATCTAAGTTGTTACCTAGGAAAATGTCTGTATTCACTCATGATCTATTTTATAATTGATGAAACAATTTATTATTTGATAAAAAAATATAGTAATTTAATAATTGTATTAAGTAAATGTGAAAAAGTAAACTTCTTCACTAATCATAGACATATATATAGAGATACAAATAAGTTTATATTGGAAATTTGACTTGCTCATGGAGAGGAGACAACTAAAATATACTAACATCTTTGATTCATAAACATAAAATCTAGAATTTTTATTCAAAAAATATTATTATAGCAACATCTATGATTCATAAGCATTAAATATACATTTTCTTATTAAAAAGAGATTATTCTACCATATAGATGTCAATCAACATAAAAATATAAATATATAGATAAAAAAATTGTCATAAATATGGTAATTAGGAAAATATTCATTTATGATGATAGTATTTGTTATTTGATAATAGATATAATAATTTAATCACAAGCACAACCACATTTATAATATAAATGTGGTTAATAAAAGCTGATAAACTTATATTAACCATATTTATTATTAATTATTATATATATTAACCTTAATAAATAACAATAATAATTGATAATTAATTATTATTAACTATTGTAATAATTATTAACAATTATAATAATTATTAACCACCATCATCGCCATATTAATAATAATAATCAAGTAATTAAAAATAATAATTAATTAAAATATTAATAATTATAATAATTATTAACAATTATAAAATAATAACAATAATAAATAAATAATCATAAATAAATGAATTAAAAATAATTGTTATTATGATTAATTAATAAATTAATAATAATAATTACTATTCTTAAGAAAAAATAATAAATTAATTATTAATAATAAATATTTAAAACAATTAAATTATTATAAATAATAATAAATTATTAATTAATTAATTATAATATTTATAATAATTTTAGATCTTAGACTTTTGTGATCTATATTGTAAATAATAAAATTAAAATGAATCGATAAATCTCAAACATATATAGCATATTTAAAATGGCTATATTCATATTAGATGTATTTATATATTATTGATAAAATCAATCATATGTTCCTCATATTATCAATATATTTTCCTTGGCCACACACGACTGAAACCAACCTAGATCCATCTTAACTCTGGATCTATCAGGTGTCGAGACGGATCAAAACGCTCAAGGTGCAAACCTCTTTTTGAGTGAAAAAATTAAGGAAAGGTTTGCACCTCGAGAGATTTGATCCCTCTCAGCGACTGATAGACACAAAGTTAAGATGGATCTAAGCTTGTTTCACTCATGTGCGGCCAAGGAAAATATATCGATAATATGGGGAACATATGATTAATTATATCAATAACATGTAAATACATCTAATATTAATATAACCATTTTAAATATGCTAGATATGTTTGAGATTTATCGATTCATTTTAATTTTAATTTTTCTTAGTTACCTCAGTTGTTGAGATGATAAATATTGTAAAATAACATTAATGATGAAAAGTGATGAAATAAAATTTTTGAATGAAAAGTGATAATGTAATAATACTGAATGATAGAAAATGTGAATAATAAGAATGTCGTAAATTACAAACAGCCTTCATTGTGATCATTCTCAATCTATTTTCTTCTTCTATTCTTATTGTCACTCTTGTTAGTTTTCTCATATTTTCATATTGATTATATGAAAAAGAGAGTTGAAATCATAAACCATTTAAATATTTAGCTCGAGTTGTTGTAGTAAACACCATACCTTGTCTCTCTTACTCTCGAATATTATTAGGTTTAATTACTATAACACAAAAATAAATCCAGATTGTCAATATTTTTTTGTGCTTACACTCAAATCAATGCACACTATTAATCCAATGACTTTAAAATTAATGTACCATCATACATCGAATTACATCAAATCAGAAATCAACATATACATTAAAATCAATGCATCTAGGGAAAAAAAATCAAATAAGTTTAGAAAACAATGTCTACATTCAAATCAATGCATCTAATGCAAGTAATCAAATAGGATTAGAAATCAAAATCTACACTTAAATAAATTCATATAGTGCAAGTAAAAAATAGGATTAGAAATCAACATATACACTAAAATCAATGCATCTAGTGCAAACAAAAAAATAGGATTATAAACCACCATCTACACTGAAATTAATGCATTTAGTGCAAGCAATCAAATAGGATTAGAAATCATATATATGTAAATCAATGCATCTAGTGTAAGCAATAAAATATAATTAGAAATCAACATCTACATTAAATTAATGCATCTAGTGTAAGCAATCAAATAATATTAGAAATTACCATCTACACTGAAATCAATTCATCTAGTGAAAGCAATCAAATAGGATTTGAAATCATCTATATTGAAATCAATGCATCTAGTGCAAATAATAAAATATCATTAGAAATCAAAATCTACACTAAAATAAATGCATCTAGTTCAAGAAATCAAATAGGATTACAAATCATCATATACACTGAAATTAACGCATCTATTGCAATAAATATTCTTCCCTCAATCCCCCCTCCATACATATCTATATTTCCCTCCATATATCCTTCTTTTCCTCTTTATCTCACCCCCACAAAAACACACACTCCCTCACTCTATATTTATCAATCTCTTTGTCCCTCCCTCCTTGTCTCCATCTATCTCTTCTTTCTCTTCACCTTCCATCTATATCTTCATCTCCCTTTGTATCTCTATATCAACCCCAAAACATACACTCTCTTTCTCCAATCTATCTATCTATCACTCCCTCCTACACTCCCTACCTCTCTCTCTCTTCCCTTTCCCTCCCTCTCCCCTACTTATATCTCGCTTCCCTCCTGCTATCCTCTCTCCCTCTCTTTCCATCTTCATTATCTCTCTCTCTCTCTCTCTTTCTCTCCGTCTCTCACTCTCTATCTATTTCTTCTTACCCCCATCTCTCTCCCCATCCATCTCCATATCTCTTTCCCTACCTCTCTCCACTCTCTATCTTCCTTTCTCTCCCACCTCTCTCTCTCTCTCTATCTTCACCTTCCAACTTTGTTAATATATGCCTCTCTCTCTCTCTCTCTCTCTCTCTCCTCCCTTCTCTCCATCTCTCCTTATTTATCTCTTTATCTCACCCCAGACATACACACACTCTCTCTCCATCTCTCCCTTGTCACTCCCTCTCTCTCTCTCCATCTCTCTCTTGTTGCTCCCTCTCTCTCTCTCTCTCCACTTTTCACTCTTTACGTATTTCATCTTCCCTCCCTCTCTCCTCCTATCTCCCTCCCTCTCTCCTCCTCGCTCTCAATTTCCCTCTCTTTTCCTTCCTCTCTCTCCCTTTCTCTCCTACCTCCCACTCTCTTCCCCCATCACACACACATACACTCTCTCATTTCCCTACAATCATCTCACATCCCTCTCACTCTCTTCCTCTCTCTCATCCTTCATCTCTCTCTCTCTTTCTCTTCTGCCTCTCTCTCTCTCTCTCTACCCCCCAAATCCTCTCTCTTACCCCATCACTATATCTCTCTCTCCAACTATGTTACTATATCCCTCCCTTTCTTCTTCTCTCTCCTTCTCTCCCCTAGTCTCCATCACTCCTGCTATGTCTCTTTATCTTACCCCTAAACATACATACTCTCTCTCTCTATCTCTCCCTTGTCACTCCCTCTCTCTCCACTTCTCACTCCCTATGTATTTCTTCTTCTTCTCCCTCTCTCTCTCTCTCTCTCTCTCTCTCTCTCTCTCTCCAATCCTCTCTCCTTCTCCCTCCCTCTCTCCTCTATCTCTCCCACCTCCATCTCTATGTATCCCTCTCACTGTCCCTCTCTTACCCTTCTCTACCTCTCTCACTCCTCTCACTCTCTCTGTTAGTATGAATCCGTTGTCGAAGTGTACGAAAAAGGACCACTTTAGCTATGCATAACTAATAGCCCTAACAACAAAAGTGGCTACCAATATCTTCAGATCTGCAGTTACTTGAACAAGAAAAGAGCTGCAAAAAACCAGATCTATGCATGGAAAGACATTAAGCAGTAAAAACAAGGGTTTGCTCCATATACCAATAGACAAGACAAGAACAATTTTTGAAAGAATTTTTTGTATTAAGGGCACCTGGGAGGAAAACAAGAAGGCGTATCCAATTCTCCTCAATGGGATGGGTTCTTGGAAGTCCTCAGCACTTCAGATCTAGAATCTCTCTCTCTTGTTGGTGTGGAAAACCCAGACAAAGATAGAACTCAAAGGGAGCTCACACAACAAATAATGTAGAAAAATGTGACCAAGTGTATAGATCCAGAGTGATCTAATAGGCAACAAAGGTGAAGAATGGTAGGAAAAACCCTCCTATTTATAACAAAATATTAGGTCATTCTAGATCTTGGTGCATGATTAAAATAATGTTAACCAAATCTAGATCCACCTTTTATGGAATATTTTATTATATTTGTTGGAGGGAAAAGGTTTTTGACTTGGGTCAAATCCCTTTATTTGTCAAAAATAAATAAATAAATGATTTATTTATCTTTTTAAGGAAGCGGTTGAAAGATAATTAAATAAATAATGATTTATTTAATTATTTGTGGGTGATTTGGTCATATTTAACAAGGAATATTATCTAAATAAGATTAAATAATTATTCCTAGAAAATAATAAGATAAATAAAGGTTTATCTAATGAATTTCTTTGTTTTTGGGTTAAAGATGACTGGGAATAATGATTAAATTATGGTTTAATTAATTATTCCATGAGGAAAATCAAACAAATATAGGTTTGTTTAATATTTCCTTTTGGGGTTTCCTGTTTAGACCATAAATAACCTAATAAATGTGGTTTATTAATTTATTTAACATAGTGAAGGCAATTTTACTTAGGGTAAAATTGGTCTTACATGGTGTACTTGGGTCCATCTAATGATAATAGGTTAGATGACCAAAAAATTGTGTAACAGATTGCCCCCCAGCGTGCGAGTGTCAGGAGAAAATTGTATGACCGAAGTACGTTGTAAGAACTCAATCACCAGACAACAAAAGGGAAGTCAGAGAGAGAAATGCAAAATAGATAGTGTTTTGTAGAACTAGACCCTGAGGAGACGAGACTCGCAGGTGCAACAAGTCTCTTTTTATGAGAGGGTACCTGTGCTGAAGGCGGCGGGGGAGGCATACCTATGCCCGCCGAGACAAAGTACAAAAGAATAGTGTGTCCAGTAAACAAGGGACTGAACCATAAAGTACAGACGGCATAATCATGAGCTAGATAAAAATACAATGAGGAATCCCACATACATGTTGTGCCTAGGATAACAGCCAGGACTTATACAATAATATCTGAGTACATGAGATACAAATACAACCCAAATGCCCCTTGTAAATGGGGAAGAGCTCACAAAATCTGACTGATACATGCAAATCAAAGAGGCGCTGCAAGTGGCTAAGGCCAACGTCATCAAATATCTGGAGTTGCATCGAAGGCTGCAAGGAGGAGGTCATTCGGGCATGTGGGGGGCTACCTGCAGGGTCACCCCCTCATGAGGGTTGAGACATCTCACACACACCCGGGAATCATCAAGAGCTGCTGCTGTATCATTGAACCATCAAGTATACGGATCTCGGTCATGCTGAAAGGAGCTGGAGTGGAGAAAATCAAGTCAAAGGGAAATGAGAGATCCCTTTCGCCGATCCGAGGCAATCCCAACAAGAGTGGAAGCTCGGACCAAGGTAACACCGCCCTCTATACCGGCTTTTGGAACGAATGAGCCGATGTCGACAGAAGGAGGTCCACCATAGGTGAGGCAATGAGAGATCCTCAACTAAGGCACGAGAGAAAATAGTAGAGCGACGGACAGACTGACATTAATGATGATAGTGAAATGGAAAGGACTGAGTAGCGAATGGACGACTTCCCTTGTTAGAGCATAAAGGGCATGAACGACATGGCAGCGACTGACACAATATCATAAGGGAGAGGGGACAGTGGGACTGAAGGTCATAATGTGCGACACAAGAGAGAGACCAAGCAATGAAGGATAGAGTGCTATAGCGGGGTACAAAGGGACTTGGGATAGACTCCATTTATGCGATGATGACTCAACTTGGATGCTCTAAACAAGGGCGACTTGATGGTGCTGCCACACAGTAAAGGCCCAATGGGGTACCATGAAAACATGAGTACAAGATGGTAACTCATGACGAAAATCGACACGAACAAAGACAAGTAAGGAGGAAAAATGGTTCCCCAAGTACAAGTGTCGTAAGTGAGGAAATTTGATTTTAAGGAGAGGTGAAGTGACCCTTCTTGGACAAAATGTGGCTTGGTGAAGTATTAAATCACAAAAAACTAACAGATACCCATTTGAGGGCTCGGTGAGAGCTTTCCAACGTTACAGACGGTTTTTCAAACGGGGCTACGGTATGGTCGCAGCAGTCGAAAGAAGAAACAGGGGTTCTCTTTTAATAAGGTAGTTTTCCCTCCAAATTCACTCATTTTCTAGCGTTGTTGTGGTGAATGTAGAGAGAAGAGAAGGCCCTAAATCTTGCGGCGAGCATAACGGACAAACCGACCGTTGGAATCGAGATCCGTCAGTTGTAGTTAAGAGGCCTAACCTTACTCTTTCATTTTGATGGATTGAAAGTTCAATTTAGGGCCCAAAATCTCAGTAACAGACCCTCCTTCATCTCTACGGCCGGGTCGCACTTTTTGGGCCAAAAAGTGCGACCTGGGAAGCATGTTTCAGGGAAAAAAGTGCGACCTGTCCTAGAATTGGGCAGAAAACTGCGACCTGGGAGATGAGGGGGTTTTAGTGTTGTTTTATGGCTGAGAGTTGGGTTTTTGTGTTTGGTTATGGTATTACCTATCTGTATGCTGACAAATATGATGCTTTTGTGCAGATATGGCAGATATACAGGTTAACTGGAGAGAGAGAGACCTGGGTACATTATGAGCAGAGATCCAGGCAGATCAGGGTGTCCGTCATGTGTTGGCCAGGTTTGGGGTTCTAAAGTTTTTGGAGAACCCTTTGATGAGAGCTGGAGAGCCCTTGTTGGCCCGGATTATCAGTTATTGGGATCCGGAGCATGAGGCCTTTGTAGTGCAGGGGCAGAGGATCGAACTGACAGTCCAGGATGTGTATTTCCTGACAGGTCTCCCGCCACTTGGGATAGTGGGAAGCACACAACCAGTATTACCGCGGGGGCGGCACATCATGGAGTTTGTGGAGTGACATTGTCGACTAGGTCTCCAAGTCAAGGGGACTCGGATACCGATTGGGGATCTAGAGAGGCTAGAGACCCGTGCAGTGGCCGCAGCGATGCTGCGTATCCTGGGCAACCAAGTGCTCCATCACATCACTGGGGGGCAGATGATGACTGTGGAGAGTGTGTTGAGTGGGACCTACTATGGGTGGGCCCAAATGATGCTTGTGTCGCTAAAACGACAGTTGTCGCTCTGCAAGCGGCAAGTGAACCACGATTACTCGTATGGGACTTTATTGTGCGCCTTCTTCTTTGAGAAGATCCCAACCTTGCGGCCTCGTATACAGCTCCCAGATGGGGGCCCGAGAGAGCCTAGGATGGGCCGGTGGGGGCAGCTACTGTGCAGAGGGGGAGGAGGGGCGATCGGGTGAGTGTTTCGACCTGAGTTCTTTGCACATTGGGATCAGATGTCGTTATACATAGACGACTATCCCTATAGTGGGATGAGTTATTGTGGGGATCCGGACCTACCACTTCCGCCTGGTCGAGTATGGGGGCCCGATGGTAAGTGATAAGTAACTATTCTTGTATGGGCATGTTAAAGTTATTGAATAGTAGACATGGTACTGATTCATGTACTTTTGGTATGCAGATATAGCTCCGGTAAAACCGGCCGGATATATGGGACGCCCGG